>ML787003.1:0-42586 GCA_009831015.1 Picea engelmannii | reverse complement strand
CTGGACTCTGCATGCCTCAATGGCAGATGTCCTTGCTGACAACCTTGGGAATACACCAATGTCTCTTGGTTGATAGATCCTGCAGGTGACTCGACACCAACACCTCTATTCGTACCTGTTAGGATGTGCTGTAGGTACCTTGAGGCCCATTGACATCACAGGTGGGTCATCTCGCATCGGTTAACATCATTCATTAATGGCTAGTAATCCGATGATTTCTGTTTGTGTTCGACTCTAGAACATCTATTCACACAAATCAGACTTGTACCATGGGTGAAGCTTTGAAGCTGTTGAAGACATGATTTCAGTTGATCTTTCTCGGGATGGAACAAAATCCAGGTTCAGGGGTCATCATCAGATAATCTGCTGTTATACACAGGAAGTTTTCTCAGGACGATATTATTTGTTCAAATTTTTCTGCAGATTCCTGAGTATTCCATTAGTACCAGTCAGTACCAACACAGAGTTCATTGGTTACAGATTCATCAGAAATACCAGAGTAATTACAATTTTCGCGCCCTTCAGATCCAGACTTGACTTCAAAAGAAAAATTCCACAGCAAGACTTGCATAACAATGGGGATAGGTAATTTAACTCAGGTATGATTAGTTCATATTGATTTACTGCATTAATTTACATATTAATAGTTTGAACTAAAGATACCCTGATTACTCCATAACGTTTCATTATTTCCACAACTTGTAACTAATAAACTAACCCACCATGACATTTCTTATCATAAAAATGCACCACATTCCCGGAGCTGAGTTCGACATGACTCATATATGATCATTCTCTGCGCGTACATACGACGATCATCATTTTTCCACACGCCATCGATCCCCACGATAATTCAAATATTCTCATACGACTTTCCTCCCGACTATTCCCTTCATCACATTCTCTTCCTTCGTCGCCCTCATCCAAATTTCGCCGCTCACCCATAGACTTCCCCTGTGATATCAAGTGGGACAATGGTAGCAAATCGCCATGAACCGGAGACGTATGCAGACCTAGAAGCCCTCCCGGAGTATGAGGCAACCATAGATATTTTTAAGCAAGCAGGGTGGGAGTCGTTTCTGAAGAAGTTCGATGGATATAATGATGCAATCACGCTCCAGTTTGCTCTGCATTTTGAGGGTGGGGTCGCCAAAGTGGGTGAACTCGAGTTCGAAGTCACAGAGAAGTTCATTTCAGAGGCAATTCAATTTCCCACCACAGGTCAGAGATGGACAAAGGAACAACCGGTTGATAAAAATCTTTGTACGCAGCTTTTGAAACCTCAGTACCGGGAAACACAGTGGTCCGAGGGAACATCGCGGTATTGGCTGGAACCACAGTGGGCTCAATTGTTAGCCATCCTCCAGCATTACCTCATGTGTGAGGGTCGATATACCATCATATTCCCCCGCCATGCCCGACTCCTGTTACACTTCATAGGTACTCTGCTGAACATACCCTTCTTTTTGTTGAAAAGTTTAAGAAGGATGGCCGAACAGGTCCAAAAGGATAACGAGTTTCGAGGAAGTCTATTTCATTTTGGTCTAGTTAAAATTTTGATTAAGTCTTCACTGTCCAAGAAGCAAGAAACTTGGGATCTATTCACTGCAAAAACCTTCGCCTCTGCCCAGGCTAAAGATAGGAGTGTGAAGCCTGTTCCCCCACACAAAAAGTTGAACTCTAGGAAAAAGAGGGTTAAAGCCCTGACCAAAGACTGTGCTGGGGACCCTGATTCAGAACCTCCAATTGATGATGAAGTAGAAACCAATAATGAAACCGTGAAGGACACCACACCTACAAAGGCAAACATTGAAATCCTGAGTTCTTCCCTAGCTGCTGAGAACATAATTGACGTGGAGGAACTGGCAGAGTTGACTGACAAGCCTAGGAGGAATCCAAAAAGAAAATGTAAAAGCATATTGTCGGGAATGGACAAATCGGTGCCCAGTTACCCACCACAGGAGAGGTTGGAAAGTGTGGATGGTCACGAGGAGGCTCCAGAGCCCTCTGAAATGACTTGGACTCTGTCCCAATTCATTCAAAAAAACCGTAAAGCAGATCGGCAGGCTACTACGCCCAAAGGGATTGTGCAGAATGAGTCAACTCAAGTACCAACAGGTACCCCTGTTCGGATGCAAAGAGAGTCCACTCCTGAACCTAGTCGAGTTGACACTTATGAATGCAACCCAAATGAGTTCACTCCTGAACTCAGTCCAGATCATAATTTTGATCCAGTTGACACTTATGAACGCAGCCCAGATGAGTTCACTCCTGAACTCAGTCCTGATCATAATTTCGATAGAGTTCACACCCCTGCTCAAATTCCAGATGAGTTTACTCATGCGTCTAGTCCTCAAGCACAGCCAGAACAAGATCGAACATTTGAAACCTACTGTGAGATTTCCTCCAGTCGATCCTTGAAACCAATGGTGGCAAAACTAGAAAGCAAGAATAACCAATTGAAAGAGAAGTTACATGAGTACACTATATTGGATAGACATATTAAAACTGAGAATGAACTCATGAAACTCAGGGTAACTCACCTCTTGTCCAAAATTGAAAGGTTAAAACAGAGGAATAAGGGTATTTTCAAAAGGAACAGGCAACTACAGAAGACTGCCATAAAGCATATTATAATCAGCCGAGTCCTCAAGAAAGAAATCAGAAATCTGAAGAAACAGGAGAGGCTACAAATGCTGGTTGCAGCTGCTGCAACCCTCTGATTGCTACCAGTCTTTGAATTTTTGTTGCCTGAGGACAGGCAAAGACTTCAGTATGGGGGCATGTTGGTCTCCAGTTTTGATCATGTTTTTGCCTATATTATATCACAAAGACCTCCATCTCTATACCCAATATCACCCCTTTTGGCCTTGTTTTGACATAATTGACATCTCCCTACCACTCAATGGGGCTACTTAAGGTATCTTTACGTCTCAAGTTATTTTTATGAATTTTGATTCTTTAAATTAACAATGGAACTAACGTGGCTCGGGTTAGGTACCACTTCTATTCTTGGAACAGGATTTGCCAGTACCAGGTACCAGCTCGCACCCTGTGGAGACACCAACAAAGCTGCTACAGATTCGCGCGTTATGGACAGAGGGGGAGACAGCGAGGTTTACATGACAGATGGAGTCATCGCTCATACGATGATTGAAGGCACAATGATAGAACCGAGTCGTTAATATTTCATGGGTCACACTTCGTGACACTACGTGTCACGAACATGTGAAGACCGTTTTTAAACTTGATTTCAAGCTATTTTCGGATCTGGGATCCGTTTGAATTAATGTATCTTTGCTTCAGACTGTTATAGAGGAGGATCTATATATGACTAGAGGATCACTCCTAAGAAACGATTGGGTTATGTTATGTTATATCGTGAACACATGTTTCTGAATACAAACTGCTGTTGCGTTATGTTACTCGACTGGTATATGATTTGAGTATTTTCTTCTGAGTTAATGGAGCGTGAAGTTTACACAATATTTGCGTAGCATGATTGAATAGTTCTGGTTGTTTCCTTTGGCATTTGTACCTTTTGGTTGGGCCCGCCAAACAGGTGCAAGTCGCTGCTGTTCTTGCATTAAATTTAGATTATTTCAGTAGCGTAATAATTGCCTGCATGTTAGTTTATTGAGTATTGGAATTAATTGTTCAAAAAATTGATTGATTATTCTTCAACTGTATCATCCTCAACATAGTAATATCTTCTACAATGATGAGTATTGAGAGCATGATTGATTCCTGTAGGATTTGAAGCGTGAATTAGAATAGCTCTGTTCCCAGTTTCCAATTTGAACGAAGATTAAAGTGAATGCGAGCTTGAATATACTTTGTTTTGGTTAGGATAGTTAGTTACTCTACTTTGTTAGATAGTTAGGCTACTCTGCTCTGTTAGGTTAGTTAGGGCGCAATTGAACTAGAGGAAGCTTCCGGTACCAGTAGGGTAAGTAGAGTAGTTCTTTATCTTTCCTGTAGACAGAATTAGATTTGTTTTCAATGTTTAGATTAAAATAATTTTAGGAAATAATCTTTCTATGAGAGATGGAAATAGTGTTGATAGATGATTAAAGATAGTGGTAAACAGTCTTGTGATATTACAGTAGAGTAGAAATAGAAGTACCAGCACTCAAGCATAGAACTGTTTCTCTTTTGATGAATTAAACGGGAAATGATAAGTTTCAAGATAGCCATTAAGATTCAGTTTCTCAGAGTAAGTTTATTTTTTCTTTTAAGGATAGTCTTTAGATAGGAATTAGCTTACCTGCACATACAGTGTAGCAGCTCTAAGTTTACTTACCCTGGTTTGACAATTTAGTGTTTCAGGTCATTTAAATCTTCAATTTAGCAGCCTGACAGTGGTATCATAAGTTTTGAGTTCATCATAGGACTAGGAAAAGACATCTTTGTATTACTTGAGCAACTCTGCGTATTGACTCTTTGTTTCGGGTGGAAGGTACTTAGATATTTTGACGAGCTTAGGGTTTTCCACAACCTATATTGCAATCTTCAACCTCTTCAGGTTGGGGTTGCAACGTAGACTTTAGGGGTATATCATCCCAATCAAATAATATTTCCAAAGGGATCAGACCCTTATGAATCTGATTTTTCTTTAGCACCAACATGCGGTGGTTAGCGATTTTATATTGAAATTTCTAAGAATCTTCGTCTTCTTGCATGATCCGAGTAGGGTCATCCTAATTTTCCTGATCAATGTGGGTCTCAGAAAATTCATCCACCATTTCTAAAAACCGCTTGATCTGCTTATTGTCTTCGAATACCTGCCAATGTTGAACATTATTCGGTATTGAAGGCCTGTGCCTCATTTCTGTGTGATACTTTAGCTTCAAGACCGTAGGTGGCATGAAAGTAGAAGTCGCTTTGGCTAGAGAGTCGGCTTGTTGATTCTCTTCCCCGGGGATATGATGAATATTAAATGATGAGAAAAAGTTTTCTATCAGATCCCAGGCGCAGTTCCTGTACAACCTTAGCCTTGGATGCTTGGCATGATACTGCTGCCTTATCTACTTTATGATCATTTTTCCATCACCGTAAACTATCAGATTTTAAATTTTCAATTTCTCGGAGGCCTCTAACCCCAAGACAAGAGCCTCGTATTCACATATGTTATCAGTGTAGTCAATGTCCCACTACAATCGGTATGAGAAAGGAATAATGAATTTGTATTTGGGTGCCACAAACAACACCTTGGCTCTTGATCCTTCCCAAGATGAAGCACCATCAAAATACATCTTCCAAACTCCTACACTATTTACATTTTTATTTGTTTTTTTTTTATTTTTTATTTTTTATTTTTTTTCTTCTATACAAACTTCTTCTGTACATGCATCGAAACCATCATCAATTGATAATATATAGTTCCCTAAATCCTGATCAACAACATATACTGGATAATTATTTGGGTTCTGTGGGTCACGTACAGTATACACCAACCGGGTCTCTTTGTATAGATGAGTGCAGGGATGATTTTAGGGGCTAAATTTCGCTCATGGGCTAATTTTCCATGGTTTTTTCCAAAAAGAGATTCGCTATTCTAAAAATGATTTGCCCAAATTCTATAGGACAAAATTATTTTACCTTTAAAATCGCCAAAATTTTATATAAACTATATAAAATCCTTAGAAATTTGAATATTTTTACAAAAATATCGCCAAACATTTTATAGTTGGGATATGAAAGACTACTATGATTCACCAAGGTTTCTACATTTTAAGATAAATTTCCATCCTTAAAATCATCCATGGATGAGTGAAATATCCGCCGAAGATAGGGATCATAGTATATGTCATATCCAGTTGAAGCGATCCTCCAATTTTAGCACCCCAAGACCTGGACAACAACATTCCATACTTTGCAGGAACATCAGCAATGACCACATTCATGAGAATACTTTTCATCGGGATCTGTGCAAGATTAACTACCAAATCTTTAATCATATCGAGGCATTTAACTTTTCTTGAATCAAAAGAATATATATCTTGGTATGGTCTAGTAACCTCGAGGCCCAATTTTTCCATTATGGATTTAGGCATTAAGTTGTGTGAGGCTCCAGAATCCAACATACAGTTATGGAGTATGTGATCATGGACATTCAACATGATATAGAAAGGAGCGATAGGATCCTTGGTGTTTTTGATATGCAGACCAAAAATTATAGTAGGATTATCATATTCTAGATTAATAGTATCCACATGACTTTCAGCATCCGAGAAATTTATCATCTTGGCAATTTGTTTTCTGTACATCGAATTTTCGGCCAGTTCAACCAGAGGTATCAGAATTTTAATTTTATTAATTTCACTTTCTAGGTTGAAATTTCCAGTCGCCCTTTCGGCCTCTCTGGTTGGGATTTCTATTTCTCTCTTTTCTGGATTATTAGTCTGTGTTGCTTTAGTTTCGACCTTCTTTGTCTTGGCAGTTTTCGTTTCGGTTGTTTTCATTTGGGTATCTTGCATCTCGATTGCTTTTTCTTTGGCAACTAGCTTTTTAGTGGATGGTTGAGAGGCCTCATTCTTTTTACTTCTCAAAAAAAAATTCTTTGGTGGATTAGCTGTGGAATTTTTATCTCTAGGCCTTAAATTATATCTTTGTTGAAGCTCGGCCATTATAGAGTCGTTGATTCTTTGGTAATCATATTTTTCCATACTATTTATACTTTCATCTTTTTCGAACAGTGGTTCTTGACCCAAAGACCTTTCGTAATCTTTCTTGGTCAGGTGACGTTCTCAGTTGTTTTTATCGAGGTTGTTTATATCTTCATCTAACTCTTCACAATATGATATGTCGTCGCTTTGCATGGAGTTTTTTGTTTTTAAAGGAGCTTTGATTTTCTAGTCTTCATTTTTTACTAGCCTCTGTAGGATCTAGGGGTTGGGGTTCCTTCTAAAATATCTCTTAGAAAAAGAATCAATTTTAGCTTGATCAAGTTCCATCTTAGATATCTTGTTTGATAACTCTCTGATTATTTTGGCCATGTCATCCATCTTGTCCTCTGCGGACCTCTCAGATCCGAAGGGTCTAGCTTGTTCTTTGAAACGTTTGTTTTCTTTAGCTCCCGTCTCGACTTTGGTTTTCATCTTTCCCGATGCCATCATATTCGACTCGATTTTGATGGTGTCATCTTGCATTCTTGTGAGGTCAACATACCTACTTTCTCTCAAAAGAAAGGCAAAGTTTGGCTCGAAAGCTCCTGCGAAAGTTACTTTAGCCACAGGCTGGGAGGGTTTAACTTCTACTAGGATTTTGTTATAGAGTTTATTAAACCTTTGGGTGAACTCTAAGAATGACTTTGAATTCTTCTTCCTCAAAGCCCCAAATTTTTTCAGGTAATACAAGTGATACTTTTTCTCTCCCCACTGCCTTAAAAAGAAGGCTTCTAGGGCATCATAAGATGCTATAGAACCTATCGGGAGCCCTCGAAACCAAGTCCTGACTTTCCCTTCAAAATTTTATACCAGAAGCCTTGAGTAAACATCCTCATGTTCAATGCCGAGGATATCCGCGAATTGATCAAAAAAATTTATGTGTTCGGTGGTAGTTAGGTCTCCTTCACCCGTGAAATTTGGTAAGTTTTTCATATAGTTGTCTGGTAAATCATGAAGGACATGGGGAAGGATTAAACGGGCTTATCTGGCCACCAATTTGGAAAAAATCCTAGGAGGGGGAGGTGGTGGCCCTTGGCTACCTCCTCCTCCGACACCACCTCCGACGCCACCTCCTCCAACCGCAACCATTTGAAGTTGAGGGGATGACATTCAAGATCTAAAAAGAGGGTTTTCATAAACTTGTAGTGGCCTTTTGGCTACCTCAGGATGAGGATATTGGATTTAAGGAGATAGACTAGTGGGGGATGGAAAATCCGAAAAAGGGGTAAAAGGGGACGACGACTGGGTTCTTCGAACTTACAGGATATATAGACAGGAGAACCAATAGGATTTGAATCAGGATATTTGTTATACTCCTCAGAGTCTCGTGGAATCAAAACCTTTACTTTGGGGATCCACTAAATAAAAGTGGGTATAGAAAAGGGTCCTTTACCTTTACTGGTAGAGGGGGAAGTCGAATTGGTCTCGACTTTTACTTAAGGTAAAATCGGTTCATGGTTTATGATTTCAGTTTTAAGTTTATTAGTTGATGTATCTCCAAAGTGACTTTGTGTGTGACTTTCTTGTGCAATTCACTGTTCAAGTAGAACCTTAGCATTATTTTTCATAGCTTTAGGTTGGTATACCTTACTTGCGGATGCGACAACCTGCTTGGGGTGTCCCCTTGATCTCAAAATATTTTCAGGATCTGCTATAGGCGTAGTCTGGTGTTCATCTGGGTTCTTCTTGGTATTCTTTCTACTGAATTCCAACTTATCTATAGTGGAGTCGCCAAGTGAAAAATAAGAGCCTTAATACAGTATTCAATTCTTGTTCACTATCAAAGAAAGAATATTACTTTGTCATTTCTCCTAGGGAAAAGTAACTTCGTATCTCCGTCCTCGACAATGGCGCCAGAAATATGTTGTTCATGAGATTAATCTTAAGTCTTAAAAGGTTAATGTCAAGGAATCATAAAATAAAAGTTGATTTTGAAAGGTTTTTTTTCTTTCGTTAGTTATATAATATTTAATTCCTCAAATGAAAATAAAACAGAACAAGATAGAGGTCGTAAATTGTGGTCTGAGATGATTTGTGAAATCATATGATGTGAGGGAAACTTACAAAACCATTAAACAAAATAAGGCATCAATGCACGATGAATATTACCTTGTTCACAGTAGAAGAAAATGAAGCATGCACTCTTGAAAGGATATAAGATTCAGTTATCCAAGTAGCTCACATGTCTTGTATTTACTTACAATAGATATAGAGGAAACATTGTTTGCGTAACAAAAAACCGATTTGATGTGGTTACAGTAGTTGTTGTACTAAATTGTAAATACTCGCTTATCAAAGAGACATGAAAGAGACTAGAAATATGGAATACGAGAGGGAAACATAACTCAAACTGAACAAAGAGTGGAATCTCTGTCTACACTTGTATTAATCCTCATAAAGGAGATTTTCTCTCTATTACATTCCATCAAGAAGAAGCCTTGATTAAGTCTTCAAACTAAGTATTTATGCAAAACGATTCAAACCCTATACAGTTGGAATTCTCATAATTAAAAAACATTAAATATTACAAATAAAAATTGGAACGTTTCGCCTGTAGATTTCTGTCTCTTTTCCTGTGGGCAGAGATGTTTCTTCTTCTCACACTCCAGCTTAGAAAACAATTGGTCTCTAATCATGACTTGTGTATCATCCTCTCCCAAATGTGTCATCTTTCCCTTGCTTGACGCACTGAATGCACCTACCCACGAATTGAACCACCAGCCTGGAAGGATCTGTTGTATTATTTGCCTCAAGAGTGTATAACCTCTTTTCTATATGAGTCTCCTCCATCCTCTTGGCTTATACAGATAGAGACTATAGTTGTAAGCTAGGATTGACTATCCATTTGCTTATCTGAGTAAGTTCAACCTGCTTCAATTGTAAAATTTCTACCCTAGCTTCTTCCATACTTATTTTGAAATCAAATTGATTTCTAGCCAAATCAATTTTCCTGAGGACTTCGGGGATATTATTCCCTCCAATGCATAGTGACTCCGTGTCAAGAGCATAGAATGTTTCTTCGTAGGCTTTCTTCAATTCCCTGACCAGTCTTTTTCTCTCAGTTGTATTGGTCTCCCAGGTCTTAAGTATTATGTCTCATCGGGTTTGCTCTGAGAGGGACAATCTGGTGACCTTGGAGACTTCTTCCTTTGTTATTTCTAGGACAACCTCCTGGAATGTGACTCTAGCTACAGTGGCCTCCTTCTCTTTCACGCAAATATTGTTTAAAGAGTGTTCTTCCAATCGATAATACTTTTGAATGTCTTCAATTTTATCCAACAGGTTTTGCTGGGCTGATCCCAATTTCTCGTGTACCTCTAAAGCTTGGGTTTGGAAAGTTGATATATCTACTGCTGTGTTTTCAGTCAAGCTTACTTTCACCTGCAGTTGCTTGACCAATTCTCCCTATTGGATGACCAGCTCTCTATTTGCCTGTGAACTCTTCTGCATCTCATCCAAGCTGGTCTTGATTCATTGAATTTATTGCTTGTCATGAGCTCTAACCTGCTCAAATCCTCTAGTCATCTCACTACTGACCCCTTGCTCTACAGTCTTTATTTTCTCCTGCAACTGGCTCACCAGTAGGTCCTTCTGTTTCAACTTTTCTTTCAGGTTGCCCACCAAAAATTGGTTTGCAGTGGAAAAGGATCCTAATGAATCTGCCACATCTGTAGCGAAATTGTTTTCTACTTGAGTCTTCCCATCATACGGTACTATGTGCCTCTTGATAGGCACACCCTCTATCAGATGTATTTCTCTTTTTAATACAATCTTTCTCTTCTTGTTGAAGAAAATGTTGGGAGGGGGAAACTCTTCTACCAAAATAGGTGTGAGATCCTCTATGAAAACACCTCGGTGCCAGGGTTCCCTCTACTAGACTGTATCGACGTGATATATTGAATGGGGCTACAGATTTCAGTGGATGGTTGTTGCCCGGCTACATCAATAGCTGATTTACTGGTGTGACAGGCGGTTGTTCTTCTCCCCTTCTTTTCGAGGCTTCACCCTGAGTTTTAGCTTGATTACTTGACGGATTTGCCAATGTGGTGTCCTCCAAATGAATCAACACCTTGGTTTTATCCAGACGTTCTTGGGCGTCCTGTCCATTGGAGCTCCTTGCTTCTGCACTTGGGGTCTCAATTCTCTGTATAGTCGGAGGCATTGAGATCTCTCCTTGCAATAATTTGGGAAGTCTATTTCTTCGATGCTTCTGGAATTTATAAAACTCGACCAATTTATCTGGAGAAAGAGCCTGAACTCGAATCAAGACCTCCTGATAGGACCTTTCTCCTCGAAATACCTCATCCTGAGGAGAATCTTCATGTTCATATCTCTTCAAATTAAAGAGGGCCACGTGGTTACCTACGATCTTCTGTGGATCTTGTTTTTTGAATTCAATATTGACCAGCTTGATTTCTTCCAGGGTCGCGACCTCTACTTTTGAATGGCAAAAATCTAGCAGAGAAAACATACCAATCTAAATGGGAAAGGAGGTCCATACCCTTTTATGTACTGCTTTCAGTTCCTTACTAATTCCCCCATGCATTGTTTGATGTGCTACTTTGCGGCACACCAATCGATCTGGTAAGAATTCAGGCAAAGCATGTGGAGGAACTGAAAAACTGAAAACCCTAATATATTATAAATGCTCTTCAATGTACCAGTCTGCTACCTTTTCTAGATTAGTCACTATTTTGTTGAAAATCTTGGGAGGTGGGAAACCATATATAGTGGTATGCATTGGCACCACCACGCAGTTGCAGATTTCGTGGAAGAAATCTTTAGATTTATCCTCCCAAAGCTTTGAATGATAAACATGTATGGGCTCAACATTGGTTGGAGTCGATTTCCAGCCCATTAGAGGAAAAGGTGTCATAAAACAGACGACATCCATGATGTAAGCCGACATGAAAAATGGGGTAGGTTTCCCCTTGGCTCTCAGTGACTGATACTCTGTAATCTCCCTCCCATAGATTATACACATCATCATCGCTATATACATCATATTAGGCTCTAGTGAGGAAACTACGTATATGCCATGGGAGTCAGCTCTGAACTTCTTAGGGTGAGAGTACCAATCCTTAATTAAGTCGAGCAGGTTTTTTCCATATTGGGCACATTCCTTCTTCTCAAAGTCTACTAGGAAGTTGGCATTGTAAATGAAATTGGGTGTTAGAGACAGTTTTTACATTACCTGTAGATGTTTGGGATGGAATGACCCAACTGCGAACTTTTGTGAATTGAATATGGTCCTGGTCGGGATATAAACGCTTTCCAACCCTCAACCGATTATATCATTGTAAGGCGGGAGTCTAGGCCTCGTTGAAATCTTATGTATCTCTTATTGGGCGACCATTTTGTATTTGGTAGCCAGGGTCTCTGTCTCTTCATTGTCTGAATCATCTGGGAAGTTGACCAATTCATGCTGTAGAATGTCGAATACCTGCGTTCAGGTTCTAATGGAGTCTATGCTCCTAGGCAAAGTATTGGAAAGGACCTCTATGTTCTAGCTCAAGCTTTCACTAGATTCTTTGTCTGCCTTTCATGGATCCATGATATCAGACCTCAGAACTCTGGTACCTACCACAGGAAATGCACAAATCTCTTTATCTCAAAAACTTACTACTCAATGAAAAAGCACAAACAAATTCAAAAATTCAATATCTTTTTCCCTTATTGCATCGATTTACCAATACCTCAAGTGACGAAGCATTTACTTTCCTTAATGAATAAGATTTAGGCGGTGGTCCGGGATCTTAATTGGAATGATTGTCATAAATCAATTATTAATTCCATTAATTTTTTGGTGGTTCGCGATTTGAAACTTGGACAACCCACATTTGAATTTACCCGAGTTGTATTTCAGCGAAACATTAATCAAGGAATAACTTTTCTTAGCCCATTAATTAATCACATTTAGCCATGTAGTATTTCGCGGTTTCAGACCTCGGGATGTTAGATAACATCTCAAGATAGGATTCTCGAGATGTGAAATCACGCAGGGGTTAATTTATTTTTTAATTATATTTAATACTTAATTAATCGTGTTTATCGTTGAGCATCTTTCGCGGTTTTGGGCCTCAGGATATTCTTCAATAGTTAAAGGCATGAATTCCGAAATGCGAAATCACGTAGGAATTAATTAGTTTTAATCTCTTTTAATTCTTAATTAACCCTGCTTAAATCTTAAGGCACTCGGGAGTTCGGGTTTTTTGAATTAGGGACATGATCGATGGCGAGGGCCTGAACTCTGAAATCGTGAAACTATGTATTAAACATTAATCAAGATTAATTATTCAAAATTGGTTTAACCTTTGTTATCCACATGTTTTCAGGTATTGGGACTTTGGAAATGTTGTATGGTGAAGAGCCTAAAGTGCGAGATTCCGAAATCCGAAATCCAGACGTAACATCTCTAGAGACTAGACCTTTTAACATTTAGGCAGCTCCAAGACATTAGGGAAAGAATATTCATTCAATCAAAGTATGAGACTTCATCAGTGGTGAGAAATAAGCGTGCTTCGTTCTTATTTAAATGGGAAAGAAAACTGTTTGAAGTTTAGACTTTTAGGAATATATAAGCTTCCAATAGGATCTATAATCTTTGTTGACATGAGGTTGAAGAGAATGATGAAGACTGAAATGAGGTCCTAAGAATTACACCCCCAAATAAGTATAAGTGTTGGTGATTTGAATCTCTTTTCCTCTAAAAAGGAAATGATGATCCAATAGAACCTTCTTCGACCCATTGAATATCACCACCTTTTTGTTTCTAAAGTTGACCATCAACTGTTGAAGATCACAAAAAAGTGCCACATCATATAGATATCTATGAATCCCATTCAAAGATGAGGCCAAGAGTACCACATCATCAGTGAAGAGAAAGATAGAAATCAATACCTAGTGTAGCTAACACCCATCACCATACTAGATATGATCAAGCAAAAAAGACTCAAGCTCATCTATGTAAGTACAAAAAATGGTGGGGGACAAGGGGCACCCCCATTTGACCCCAATGGTACTCCTAATAAAGTCATACATCCCATGTGCAATGTGGGATGACCAAGAACCGACTTGTACATGCGCATAATGGTGGTCAAGAGTGTCTTGGAAATACCAATGTCGAATTATTAGTAGTTTTAGCAACTATGAACTTATATATTTCCACCTCAATGACCTGAAATTTATGAGGCAACTTCCAAACTTCTCAACTATAACATCAAATGTACAATCTAATAGAACATTGTTGGCATTATGCTTTCCATCTAAAGTATAAGTAGTGATTTCCTAGCTATCTAAAAACTTCACAATTATAAACATATTTTATTGTCTCAACAATTTACTCAAGTGTTATATATAAGGTGAAAGGACTCATTTTCATTGGTACATTATCCTAACAATGAAATGATAAAATAAATTATTTTTATTGTCAATCGGGTCCTCCCCACTCAGGTTCTATTCTAGTAAGTGATACATTAAAGATCATAATGAGTATGATGTTGACGTGGCCTTGTGCCTTGAAGAATTTAGGATTTACCATGGGTACTGTTAGGGACCTAATTGTTACATATCAAAATTCCACACTTAAGTATATCACCCTAAGTGTCGCAAGTGTCGTAAAAGTGTCATATGCACCTTGGTAAGTGTCACAAGTGTCGTCAAGTGTCGTATGCACCTTACTAAGTGTCACATGCACTTTTCTATGTGCTTATATGTGTTTTAACCACTTGAAACCATCAAAGAACATTTTCCATGATCCCTAAGTCATATTGGAGGAAGAAACCCATCATTTCAAGGCCAGAAACATAATTTTTACTTGGAAAATCGACCTTTTTTTGCGAATTTTTTAAGGATAGCGCCCCTCTGGCCATGTTGGGGGAGTGATAACCCATAAGGTAGCACCCCCATTACCTTATTTAGGGAGTGATATATCACTTTTTCTCTAACTATAGGGGAGCGCTACTTTTGGCTGAGGAAAATTTGGGATCTCCCACTTTTCATAAGGTGCCAGCTCTTGGAGATGAGGTTAATTT
Organism: Picea engelmannii; assembly: GCA_009831015.1. NCBI lineage: Eukaryota > Viridiplantae > Streptophyta > Pinopsida > Pinales > Pinaceae > Picea > Picea engelmannii. The sequence goes on along the minus strand of ML787003.1, from coordinate 27,885 downwards.
GGATCGAATACTATCCTAGGATCAAATCCTAACCTAAGGAGAAAAATCCTCAACCAATTACCTAATATAATCATGGTGGTTAGGCCTCTCAAATCTTATATAAGGAGAAATTTCCAAGGTGAAAGGGGGGAAGAGATTGGAGCATATCAAACCTCTAATCCTAAAGAGGAGAAATCAACAAAGAATTGTTATTTTTATTGTGGATATTTCAAGAAAGGGTTGGATGAGGAGGAATTGTAGATGGTGTTGCAACAATCTCTCCAAGTCCTCCTCATCCAATCCTTTCTTGAAAGATCCACAATCAAAATATCAATGCTTTGTTGATTTTTCCTCTTTAGGATCAAAGGTTTGATATGCTCCAATCTCTTCCCCCATTTCACCTTGGAAAGGCCTCCTTATATAATCTTTGAGAGGCTTAACCACCATGATTAGATTAGGGAATTGGTTGAGTATTTCCTCCTTAGGTTAGGATTTTATCCTAGGATAGTGCCATAGGATAGTATTTGATCCAAACCAACCTCATCTCCAAGAGCTAGCCCCTTATGAAAATGTGGGAGATCCCAAATTTTACTCAATCAAAAGTAGGGCTCCCCTATAGTTAGAGATAGAGCGTTATAGAACTCCCTAAATAAGGTAATGGGTGTGCTACCCTATGGGGTATCACTCCCCCAACATGGCCAGGGAGGCGCTACCCTTCAAAAATGCCCCAAAAAAGGTCAATTTTCCAAGTAAAAAGTGTGTTTCTGGCCTTGAAATGATGGGTTTCTTCCTCCAATATGACTTAGAGATCATGGAAAATGTTCTTTGATGGTTCCAATGGGTTAAAAGCAAACAAACACATAGAAAAGTGCATGCGACACTTATTAAGGTGCATATGATACTTGACGACACTTGTGACACTTACCAAGGTGCATATGACACTTTTACGACACTTGCGACATTTAGGGTGAAATAATTATGTGTGGCATTTTGATGTGTAATATATGTCTCCTAAAGTGTGAGGTTAGAAGAGAAACTAATGGACGAAACAATTTAAAAAATTTTCAATGCAAGGGTGTGGAGTTGGAGAACTTGGTAGAAGCTGCAAACAACCATCAAACAATATTAATCTATGTTTCATTCTCGAGGCAGGCATACCTATGCTCGAAATACAAGTGACTCAAAGCATGGCCGCCAACAAAAACATTGCGGATCCATGATGATATTGACTAAGGATATGGCCACCAAAGATACAATGTGGATCCATCCCTCTATGACATGACTTGATCATAGCCACTAAAGAGTACACAACGAAGCTAAAATATGACAATAACATAGCCACATACCAATAAAAAGTGGATCTATATTACAACATATATATCAATCAAATGATCTCCATCACAACTTGGGTAAATATAAATTATGATGAACACTCAACCAAGGGTCTTTGTCTCAATCCTATAACAATACGATTTTTTCCATGTGCATAGATGATTGATGTCAAACATGCCAGAAACCGCTTGATTATCGATCATTGAGGTATATCATTGAAAAGCATGAGAGAAATCACCATTGATGTCAATGAATCTCAATGTACTAAGTACAATAAAACGAATGTGAATAATGAGCTAAAGTCGAATATTCATGGAATCAATCGGTCAGGGGTCATTGATGTATACCCATTGCCGAATGCAAGGAGGCCTGCCATTGAGGCATGTAGGTCCCAAGGTATCGATTTGTTTCTAAGTCTAATTCCTGAATAATTTGCTGAAGTCGACAGGAAAAGACACGTCGAAGGAGAGCATTTATGTATCCACCATCAATCGACATGAAACTTGTCACAAGAAAGTGATATGATGTGGTAAATCAAGAATGGACTAACACATGTATGGAAACTGGTAATATTGCAGATGAATGACTTGAAGTGAAGACTTCCCTTGAACATTGAAGCATGACATAAGACTTGGTAGCATGGACTTAGAATGGACAAAAACATAATGCAGAAATCACTGGGGAATTCTTTGGATGGGCCAAATGAGTAGAAATAATCATAGGATTGGTTCAATGCAAAGGAAAATGGATTATCCAAGTGTACGGTAATATGTGAACATGTGTCATGTTCAAGGGCAACAATAAGAGCTGCCTTAAAAGATCTCAATAAACTTGACCCACTTCCTTCAATTTTTTCCCCCATCCAGATAGATGAGTAATTATTTTTTTGTTTAACGAGCTCGAGGAGGGTAACACATGCTCGATATAGCTCATCATTCGGATGAGTCCCTTGTCATATGTTTAACGAACCTAAAGAAGGAGGGTTTCAGTCCCAGACTGGTCTTTGAGATTGGATTCATATAGGTCCTTCGATGCATAGTTTTACAAGCCCAAAGAAGGTAAACTCAGTGGTTTTTCATGTTTAGAGAGTCTGAAAAGAACTTAAAGGCGACTCCATGGATGAATTTTTCATAAATTTAGTCTCCCAAGCCCGAAAAAAGTGTAAAACAATACAGGGGAGAACTCTTCTAATCATGCTTGATTAGAGTAGTCATTTTTCATAATTAGTCTTGCGAGGCCGAAAAAGAGATAAACTACCACTCGAAAGACGCCCTTTCAAACCTTTTAATGAGTGTGAAAGGAAGCAAGATCACTCGGAAATATTTTCATGTTTAGGGAGTTTGAAAAGAGATTAAAGGAGACTCCAAAAAGTTCATTTTTCATATAGCTTTTACAAGTCCAAAAAAGAGATAAAAGTATACTCAATAACCTATTCTCATGTTTTAACAAGCACGAGAAAGAACAAATACTAAACTCGTTCTTGGAAAAAGTTACTATGTCATGATGGGGACAACCCTCGAATGAGGATCAATCCTAGCAGTGTGTCTCTCCAGAGGTGGTTTTCCTCTAGCTTGTGTGATAGAAGCTATAGGTTTCACTCCAGCATGATGTCCAAAGGCTAGAGACCTGCCCCCCAAGTGTCGTTTCCTCTGGTGACTCTTCATCTTTTCTCATTTTGGCATCTGGTTACTAATGGGAACATTTTCATGAGATGGAGGAAAATAAGTTTCAATCATGTGATCCAGAATGAGATTCGATTCTAATGAAGGGGGGTCTATTTCATTTTTTAACGAGCTTGACAAAGACAATGAACTATGCTCGTTAGTGTCTGTTTCATTTTTTAACGAGCTTGGCATAGGAAAATAACTATGATCGATGAGACCAAGTACTCCAAAAGGATCATATAATTATAAGGATTATCAAACCTGAGTTGAAATCATATTTAATGTGGTAACCCTTGGGGTGGCGGGAGAGGGAAAGTGAATAACTATTATGGGCATGAAATCCTTAAGAATACCTGCTCCTACTCTTAGAAAAGGGATATTATTCATTGTAGTATTGTGACAATCTGGAGCTGTATACTCAAATTTGTCGACAATGATAAATTTTCCTTGATGGGGAAATCGTAAAATACAAAACACCGAAGATGCGATGACAATCATCGGATAAAACCACTACAACCAAGTAAAAAATTATAATCTAGGGGCACTTCGACCACTTTGATTTCAACTGAAATGGTCTTACCCTTCAATGTCACAGTGAAATATTGCAAGAGTCCATCAAGTTGAAAACCACGTCCATCAAACGATTTCAAGGTTATAGGAGACGAGATAAGTTAAGGAAAACCAAGGTCTTTCCAACAAGGAAAATACATGACAAAGGTGGAGGCTTCCTCATCCAAAATAGTTTGATGGATGTTCTTTCCACCACCCAAAATTTGAATTTGGAAGGCTCGGTGGTGTGAGAGTATCTCCTGGAGAAAGTACAGATTAAACGTAATCAGATTCAAATAGAAAGGGGTATGATCACCTGGAGGAGTGTCATAAGTATTTTCTTGAGTCGTGACATTAACCATCTTAAACATGTACACCTCAGAGGTTCTTGTGGAAACATCCCCATGGTGGGAATGAGTTGTGTTTCCCCCTTGCGGAGGGGCAGGGTTTTGTGCAACCAAATGTTGTTGTTGAACCAGTTAGGAGGTAAGGCTTCATATATTTAGTGACAACCTCACGATGAGGGCAGTCTTTTGTGTAATTTTCTTCCTCACAAATCATACAAAGAGATTTAGGATTCCTAGTCGTTTGAGTATCAACAATCTTAGTATTATCCTACTCATTAGAATGTTTCTTGGATTTACCCTTGTTTTTATTCTTACCTATTGGTTCCAGAGATGAAGTGGATTGGACCGAATTCACTTCAGAGGTTTGAGCAGGAGCGAAACTAGTGTTGGTGTTTGGAGCGGAACTGGGTTCTGGAGTAGGTATGGATGAATCATTCAATGAACGAGGAGCATTAGGGATCAGATTGTAAAGTGTGTCGGACTGGGAGTAAACCAAGTCCAAATACTACGCATGGCTGATATCCTGCTCCTCGATAACAATGTTTCCCATAGAAACATCACGGGAAATGGGAGGCAAGAGAGACTTTGTAAACCAATCCATGAGGAGTTGGTCTAGAATGGGAGCTTTAATCAACTGTCTCTGTCGTCTCCACTCATGAATATGATTGGATATGTGGGTGGAAGAATATTATCGGAGAGAGTTCAAAATTTCTATACTAGTCTCGTACCATATAGGCAGCTGAAAATGCATCAAGAAAGCCATGGCAAGAAAATTAAAGTTGGCAAAGGAGTTACGTGACAGTTCAATATACCATTTGTTTCCACACCTTTAAGTGTTATTTGAAAAAGTCTAAGAAGAATGGAATCATCCATCAAAGAGTTGGAATAACAACATAAATGGAAAGTCATAACATGATTTTTAGGATCTTCCCCAGGTTTTCCGTTGAATTTCAGGATGTCGGACAATAATTTGGAAGGGATAGTGAGACAAAATGAGGCATGAAGGATGGAATTGTTTGTTAAATGTGATAGATATGGAAGATTTAACGTAGCCAAGAATGGTAGCTGTCAGTTAGGCTGTTGATACTGGTGATAACCATATTGGGTGGGAACACCAGTAGGACCATATCCAGGTTGTGGTGAGATGGAAAAGCTAGATGGTACTCCCATGTAAGGTGGTTTTCTAGGTTGTCCATCCATGTAAGGTGGTTATCTTGTTTGTCCACCCATGTACTCTGACAAAGTGGATGGACCTCCTACATACTGAAATTGACCTGATGGTCCCCCGATGTGATGTGGTTGGCCTGATGGACCTCCCATATTGTAACACCCCCAGCCAACACCAAGTTAGGAAATGCTACCAACATAACCTTCACTTAGCCTTGAAAGCTCTGATACCAATTTGTAACGTCCCCAGCCATCACCAGGTCAGGCTATGCTACTACTGCGGAACATTCACACACACACACACACACACACATACACACATATATATATGTAACATGCATTTTAATAAATTTAGAATACATAACATAGAGTTATTGTTACCATACAGATTCAAATATAATAAACAGTAATTCATATACACAACGAAATACATGATAAGATTCAATTATCTCAGGTATGCATAACATAAAATTAAGTACATGAATTATACTTATCTTTTCAACTGGAATAACTCCACCAACTGTGTGCAGACCTTCCATGAACCTCCCATACTTAGACCGCGCTTCTCATCACTCTCAAAAGTAGGTCACCCCCGAGCTGGGACTAAGCTCCACCAGAAAAGGGAATCCTAGGCTAGGCAAGGTCAATAGGAAGACGCACAGTTTATGAGGAAGGATTCTCTCCCAGGAGCCACTTATGCCCACTGCTCACAGACTCCCATTCCCCACATGCCTGTCCCACCCCAGGAGTATACACCTTCACTGTCACACTAGACAGTCCATCGATTGCTTCACCTCCCTTACCTTGGGATTCAACAACAGTCTGGACTGGAATTATCAGAGCTTTGTAGCAGCTACAGGACCCCTTCCAGGAGTTCTCACTTCCTCAACACACTCTCTCACCTGGAGAGATTTTCCCACAGGCTTGACAACGTGCTTCTTCAACTTCATTCCAACACCAGGGGACAACAACAAGGCTCAACAAGGAACAAACGATGGTGACAAGCCACACTTAGCCAAGGGAATGCTTGACCAAAACATCCCACATTTCTAACACACACGACTTATACAATTTTGGGATGCTCAATATTCACAACAGACACGGTTTGGCTTCATGGAACTGATTTTCAGAGGTGTGTGGTTGTGTAGAGGCAAACACATCACAAAATGGTTTCTGGGAAGGATTTTAGTGAACTCAGATGGAGTATGGCAGAATGGGTGCTCGGGTATGCAGTTGCAAATGCCACACAGGTTAGACAGCGGATGACAGAATGGAAGACGAACCCCCTCCATGGATTGAATCTTAGGTTTTATCTGCATGAGCCCAGATCGACACCTGTCTCCTTTGAGATGCATGCTCTCCACTTAACATACATTCCCTTCCCATGAACGTGGGACAACCCTCAACAATTTTCCACCTTATCCTTTTAGAAAATAATAATAAATTATTATCCCCTTTAGAGATAAGCCCCCTAGGTTAGCTCCTAGGCCCACCACTTAGCCTCCTCTCCCTGCCCAACCTTGTGGAAGCTTAATCCCCCATCACTCTTTATTCGTGGTCGGTCTACATGCAATGATGTTGTTATATTTTATTAATGATCTACATACATACATATACAACAATCAGGCTCTTGGCCATTAACACTTAGGCTCTTCGGCCCAATAAACATGTAATCCCACTAGCTTATCAACACTCGACTCACCAGCCTATAAAACATGTTTAAAATTCATAGTCATAAATGGGCTCGTCCTTGGGGTATTACAATCCCCTCCCCTTATTTTTTCACTATCCTCAGTGAAACTTTTACATAGCATCAACAAGATTTCCAAAATCTTCAAAAATATGTGGGTATTCTGCCCGCATGGCATCCTCATGCTCCCATGTCGTGTCCTCAAGACCATACCAGGTCCACTGGACTTTTACAATTCCTATGGCTCGATTCTAGAGCTGCTTGCTTTTCCTGTCCAAGATGCGCAGATGATGCACTTGCAAGACACCTTCTTGCTCCACCTGAATCACATTCCAATCAATTACATGATTAGCATCAGGTATATATTTCTTAAGAAATGAAACATGAAACACATTATGTACAGTCATGGATGCAGGGAATGCAAGCATATATGCAACTGGCCCAATCCTTTCTAGGATTTCTAATGGCCAACAAAGTCTGGCTTCCAACTTCGAATAGTTTCCCAGCTTCAGGGAACTTCTATTGGCTTTTACTTTCAAGAAAACATGATCTCCCACTTTAAACTCTCTGTGGGTCCTGTTCTTATCAACATAAATCTTCTACCTATCTTGGGCAACTTTCAAATTATGCTTAATTTCTAGCACTTTCTCTTCCATTTCTTTGAGAAACTCTGGTCCAACCACTGCTCTATTAGCTGGATTATCTCATCTTATTGGAGTGTTGCACTTTCTGCCATAAAGTGCCTCAAAAGGTATCATCTTCAACGATGCTTGATACCCATTGTTGTAGGTGAATTCTACCAAGTGTACGTAGTTTTCCCATTTAGATGGTTTGTCCATCACATACATCCTTAGTATGTCTTCTATCACTCGATTCACCCACTCTTTTTGCTCATCAGACTCAGGATGATAGGCTATGCTAAAGTTCAGATTCATTCCAGATCCTTTAAACAACTCCTTTCATAACTTGGAGGTAAATTTTGGGTCCCTGTCAGACACAATCGTCTTGGGAATACCATGCAATCATGCTATTTCCCTCATAAAAATGTCAGCAACATCAGCTACCTTGTGAGTAGGCTTTACCGAAATAAAATGGGCAGCTTTCGTAAGCTTGTCCACCACTACCATGATTGAATCATGTTGATTGCCTATCCTAGGCAATCCCGTGATGAAATCCATTGTCACCACTTCCCACTTCCACTCAAGGATGGGTAAAGGATGTAGCAACCCTGTTGGGTGCCTATGCTCAGCTTTAACCTTCTGACATTCCATACATTTGGAGATGTATTAAGCAATCTCTTTCTTCATACCTGGCCAAAAGTAATGGCTCTTGACTACTGCCACAATTTTCTGATATCCAGGGTGACCTGCATAAGGCACATTATGCATTTCATTCAAAATCCTAAGTTTCAAATCCTAGACATTACGTATAAAATTTTTGTTCTTGTACAGAAGTGTCCCATCAGTCTCCAATTTATAACTTTCCACTTTCTGTGGTATCTTGCCTTGTTGTAGCTTTGCTACCAAATCCCTGTACTGCAAATATGCATTTGTAGCTTCCAAAATTCTGCTTTTAATATCAGTTCGATACATGCTAATGGTTGTAGCATGTAATTCGTGTACTCTCCTACCGAGTGCATCAACCACTTTATTCTCCTTCCCTTTGATATGCTTGATATCAAAGTCATATTCACAAAGAAACTCCAACCATGTACTCTGCCTAGCATTCAAGGTTGGATAATCAAACAAATACTTCAGACCGTTATGGTTTGTCCTCAGTTCAAACCTCCTTCCCATGAGGTAATGCCTCCACTTCTTTAGAGTGTGAACGATAACTACCAACTCCATATCATGAGTGGCATAGTTCTTTTTGAGCTCTTTCAACTTTCTAGATTCATAAAAAATTATGAATCCATTCTAACCAAGGACTCCTCCCATTCCTTCTTTGCATGCATTTGTGCACACTATGAAATCTTCGTTCGGATCCACAAACCTTAGGATTGGAGCACTGGTTAACAACTGCTTCAATCACTGGAATCTTTTCTCACATTCCTCTATCCACTGAAACTTATTCTCCTTCCTCTACAAGAAAGTGATAGGGTGAGATATCCTCGACAACCTTGTGATAAACCTTATGTAATAACCAGCTAGACCCATATAGGATTTGATTTCTGTCACATTCTTTGGCGCTGATCATTCTCTGATGGCCTCAATATTCTCAGGATCTACAACTATCCCATCCTTTGAAATAATATGCCCCAAGTAATGGATTTGCTCCTGATAAAATGAGCACTTGCTCAACTTGGCATACAACTGGTGCTCTCTTAGCACTTGAAATACCATCCACAGATGTTCTTCATGTTCTTCCTCTGACTTAGAATACACCAAGATGTCATCTAAAAAGATTATGAAAAACTTGTCTAGATATTCTTTGAATACACCATTCATTAAACACATAAAAACAACGGGTGCATTCAGCAACTCAAATGGCACCATTGTGAATTCATAATGACCATACCTTGTTCTGAAGGCGGTCTTGCTGATATCTTCATCGTTTATCCTTACCTAGTAAAATCCCGACCTGAGATCTACCTTCGAAAATATCTTTGCATCCTTCAACTGATCGAAGAGGTCATCGATCATTGGCAAAGGATACTTGTTCTTTACATTCACTTTGTTCAACTGCCTGAAATTGATGCACAATCTCATCGTTCCGTCCTTCTTCTTCACGAATAGGACCAGGGAACCCCAAGGTGACACATTTGGGCATATGTACCCCTTCTTCAGAATCTCTTCAAGCTACAATTGCAACTCTTTCAGCTCTAGCGTACTCATTATGTAAGGATGTTTTGACACTGGAGCTACTCCAGGCATCAAGTTTATAGAGAAATCAATATCTCTCTTCAAGGGTAGTCTGGGTACCTCCTGTAATACATCTTCAAATTCTTTTAATACTGCATGGTCTTCAATCTTTGAGACCTGATCCTTAGATGCTTCCTCCACATGGGGTGCAAATAATTGATGACCTTTCCCGTAGCACTTCTTCAGTTGCATTGCTGAGATTTCTCTGATAACAACAATTCTGGGAATTCCATGGACTGTTCTTTGATTCCCCTCTTCATCCAAGCAAGTGAATGACTTTCTACGACAGTCTAGGATGGCGTGGTGCTAGTCCAACCAGTCCATCCCAATTAGACAATCATAAGAACCTAAAGGAAAAATATTCAATTCAGCCCTTGTGTTCAGTCCATTCATGTCCACTGGACATGACTTAACCAACTCGACAACCTTTCTCTTGGCTCTTGTAGCCAACTGCAATAACCAATATTTCTCATGCTTTCTTCTTGGTAATTGCAAACTTTCCACCACTCTAGGATCTACATAACTATGACTAGCTCTTGAGTAAATTAAAATAGAAATGGGTTGGTTGTTGATCATAAATTCCACTTCAATCATGTGTGATTGAAATTCAGCTTGTTGGTTGTCCAAGGCTTCATAGATCCTTGATACACTTCTGCCCATGTCCTGCACTGTTTCATCCTGCTGAACATTGTGGATAGTTCTCACTTTGTCATTTCTGTGGGGGCAGTCTCTGTACCTATGATTTCCTTTACAACCCCAACATTCTATAGGTGTCTGCCTTGGCAATTGCCCACCTACTTCAGTGTTCCTGGGCTCTCTAAAACCTGATTGTCCTTGAGGACTATTTCTGAAAAATGGAGGTTTGTTTCCCTTGGCCTCTGCTCTTTCTTAAACTTCTTCTGGTCATCCCAAGCCTTCCGGAAAGTAGGCTTTTCATATTTTTGCGCATACAAGCATTTTTCTCTCCTTATCGTTCCTTCCATAGTCTTAGGGTCATCGTACTGAATCTTTTCCCCAATGGAAGGTGGTAGTCCACTTAAATACCTTTTAATTTTGACAGTCTCATCTTTGATGAATGGAACATACTTTAAAAATTCCAAAAACTTTCATTCGTATTCATCAATGGACATGTTGCCCAGCTTGAGTTCAAAGAACTCTTTCATTTTTCTATCATAGTATCTTTTAGTTAGGTATTTATTTTCAAAATACTTCTTGAACTCCATCCAAGAAATATCTTTCTCTTTAATGTGCTGCACCTGCACGATTTGATCCCACCACATGGATGCTTTTCCTTTCAGTTGATACATTGCAATTCTTCCTTCTGCATGAGAGGAATAATTATGTAGTTGGAAATATTTCCTCATGCCAAGTGACCATGTCTCGGCATCTTCCTCCTTCTTGTGTTCTCCATCAAACATAGGAGGTTTAATCTTGTTCATTTCTCCCTTCAGCTCATCCACTCCAGATCTCATATGCTTTCTGGTAGGATATGAGATTGAACTACTGTGTGCCTCCTTATTGGACTTCTTTGGGGAGTGATGATGATGCCTGCTAACGCTTCTTGATCTTATTTTATTCTCAGGGGTATTGTGACTCCATGTTTTTCTTGAGTCACTCTCTTTATCCAACTTCTTTTCTATTCTCTCCAAACTCTTCATCAACCTTAAGTTGAATTCTCCTTGTTTTTCCTGAGCTTTCCCAAGTTTTATGCTATCTACTCGGTGAGTTTGGGCATCTTTCTGCAATCTTTCAATGATTTTCATCACGTTTCCTTCCTTATCTATCTCTTCTCCATGTCCATTGGAGTTTGATCCTTCAACTCCCAAATGGACATCCATTCCTTTTGCTTCATTCTCTGAACTGGAAGCATTCGGTGTCTCTTCCATTTCTCTACACTCAGTGTCAATTCAGTACAATCCTGACACTCCTTAAACTCTGCAAACACAATGTGCAGTCAACCAGAATTTTTCAGGCCATCATTCCTTAAAAAATCCCAGAGAATTCATAACCCAACGCAATTTAAGAAAACGTTCAATTTTCAAGAATTTTTCGAGCTCGGCTCGGCTCTATAACCATTTAAGGCCTTAGCCCTTTTCTCTTAGCCCCAACCTGTGCGACCACGGGTTGTGACCAAACGCTGAATCGATAAGCGCTTAATCAGGACTTCGGGTTCTGAAGTCTTCATAATATATTACAAAAGACTCTCAGAGTTTCGAATTAGTGAACTCACAAAGTAGGGTGGATCAACGGTCCACGTCTACTCAACATCCAACGACTGACATTCGTGGTGGAACTTCTGTCATCGAAGCTTCAGGACTTCAGAGCTTCGGGACTTCAAGACTTTGGAGCTTTGAGACTTAGGGACTTCCAAGCTTCAGGTGTCGGAAGCCTTCATGCTTGATTCCATCCAATCTCGTGACTTTTGAACTTCCGACTCCTCTATCCTCCAGGCCCACATAGAATAGTTGTCACCAACCAAGGCAATGACACGTGTTACGTCTAGGAGAGTCCACATCACCACAGGTGACGTCATCTGGCCCCACCACATCGACCCTTTCACTTCGAAACTCACTGGCACGTGGCACACATCCCATGTGTCCACGTCCATCCAAGTGGCATCAGCATGACCCACTACTTCGGCTCTTCGGGACTTCGTAATTTCGGGTTTCGGGAGTTTGTGCATCTTCACATACCACTTCTCTCGATAAACGAACTCTGAACTTACGATCTATTGCAAGATATAACGGCTAGGCTTCTTCTCAGATCTACGGCGTAGATCCCTTCCATAATCTCATAGTTTTGGGTTTCGGAGGTTTATGCCTCAGCGCACCCAGCTTCTCCCGATTACCGAACTCTGAATTTATGATTTGCTCTTTTTCCTGATCAAACGGTCAAGCTCTTTCATCTGATCTACGGTGTAGATCTCCCTCAGGACTTTGAGGTTTCGGGCGTTTGTTCCTAAGTGCACCCCGCTTCTCTCGATAACTGATCTCCCCCTGGATCATCGACGGTCCTTATCTCTCCCGTAGCCAATGGTCGAGATCCACTTCGCAACTTCTTGCTTCAGAGGTGTTCACCTCTCTTCACCTCCAATCCTCTGATTTCACGAATTTCGAAGGGTTCTCGCGACTAACCCTCGCGCGACTTCACAAGATCTAACGGTCGAAAAAGGGTTTCCATTCCTTTCGACAGATTCTATGGCCCAAATTTCTTTGCGGCCCCATAACACTTCTATCATGGTTTTATGATACCGCTACTCCTCCTGAGCCTCTTAACACAACCAAAGTATCATCTTGGCACTCCAGGAGGTTCTGAGGTCCAAAATTAGTCCTCCGGACATAATTTCTGTAGAAATTTCAATACAAATTATGTGTTGCCTGGATTCTATTGATCTAATAATTATATTCTACTATTAAATACAAAATCGCTTCTACAAATATTCTTGCGGAATTTAAAACACATTCGCCAATTGCAATATCAATAAGAAAGATCAATCACACATAACACAGATGTTTTTACCGGGAAATCATTAAGCTAAAAACTCCACTATCATATATTATGTTTATATCATGGATCATGAAACAATCTCATACAAAACTCTAATCCAACAGCTCTCAGTACAATATACAATTGTCTCACATTGTCATGCAAAAATTGACAAATTCATGTGCCAATTTACTGCTCCCAGACAACCTGCTTCCTCTGCACAATCACTGCTAATGGAAAACCTACAAATGAATTCGAATTCATCTTGCCTAGCCTGCAAATTACTCATCGGCACATCCGCTTTGTGTGATTGCATGATTGCATGATTGCACTTCACTCAAATCACAACTGATAGCCAAACTGTCCCTTTCACCTGTTATCTCAAATGGGTCTCCACTGGAGCTAACATGCATGTAGTTAACAGTGGTAAATATTCAGTTGCATGTGAGATCACTAATTGTGAATTAATTAATAATTAATTCACTGATATCTCACTAGTGTAAGTTCAGTTACAACTAGTACAACTGAGCTTAACTCACTTAATTGAGTTAAACTACTTCACAATTCACATAACTACACATCCAAATCTGTTACAACTTCGAATCACTCAGTTACAACTAATTCGACTTGGATGTCCCACCAGTCAACCTTTGAACTCGAATTTCCTTTAGCTAACTGATTTTCCATTTCAGTTAACTATTTTCAAGTAATTATGAGATAATAGATTAATATTTATTGTCCAATTTATTTAAGGGAAAAATAAATTAGACACACATTTCTTGTTGAATTTTCAACACTCCCTCCCAGCAAGAAAGGGATTATCCTTCACCCCAATCCTGTCTCTATGGTATTCGAATTTTCTTTTGGTGAGCGCCTTTGTCAGAAAGTCTGCATATTGATCTTCCGTAGGAATGTACTGAAGCAATATGATCTTCCGCTGCACACAATCACTGAGATGATGATACCGGATATCTATATGCTTATATCTATCATGAAACACAGGATTAATCGAGAGTTTAATGTAACTCTGATTATCACAATGAATCACTGTTGGATCTAAATGAGAACCAAACAAACCAATCAAGATCTTTCTCATCTAGATAGCCTCAAACGCATCTTGACTCGCTGCCATGTATTCCGCTTCCGTTGAACTGAGTGCCATAGATCTCTACTTCTTGCTGTACCAAGAAACAGTTGTAGATCTGATACTAAAGATCCCCCTTGATGTGCTCTTTTTGTCCGTTGGGCTGCCCACCCAATCTACATCCATGAAGCCATGCAACTTCACCTCATCCATCTGTCTATACCATAATCCATACTCAAATGTGCCCCTCAGGTATCTCAGGACATGCTTTCCCCCCTTCCAAAAGAGCTTGGTAGGCTTAACCATCGCTTGACTCAGCTGGTTAACCGCATAGAAAATGTTTGATCTCGTGTTCACTAGATACATTAGCGAACCCACTAAATGTCGATGGATAGTAGCATCCATTACCTCTCCAGAAGTATCATCCTCTTTCCTCTAGTTTCCTGGAAGAGGAGTATCCATGGGTTTGCATCCCTCCATGTGAAACTTACCCAGTATCTCCCTTGCATACTTTCCTTGAGACACAAAACGTTCACCATCTCGCTGCCATATTTCCAATCCAAGGAAATAATGAAGGAGGCCCAAATCCTTCATCTCGAACTCCTTTGCAAGATCCTCCTTGCATGAGTGTATCAATTGCTCATCATCAGTCAGTATTAAATCATCAACATAAAGAACAATGATTAAAAGCTTACCCTCCACCACAATTTGGTATAGGTTTTCATCCGTTTCACTTTTGGTGAAGCCCAACCCGGTGAAATAGTTGTCTATCCGAGCGTACCAAGCACGGGGTGCTTGATTTAGCCCATACAATGCTCTTTTGAGTCGGCACACATGCGAATCGTTGTTGAAGATCTAAAATCCTTCATGCTACTCTATGTACACTTCTTCCTCAATGATCCCATTGAGAAACACAGTTTTTACATCCATCTGATGAATGCGCCAGCCCATTTGCATTGAGAGTGCAAGGATGGATCTTATGGAAGAGTACCTTGTGACAGGTGCAAAGGTCTCATCATAATCTATCCCCTCGATCTGTGAGAAGCCCCGGGCCACAAACCTGGCCTTGTATTTCTCCACACTCCCATCAGTAGCTTGCTTTACCTTGTAGATCCATCTTGAACCTACTACTGATTTGTCGATCGGTCTTGGGACAATTTCCCATGCATTGTTTTCGACAATGGTGTCATATTCCTCCACCATAGCATCAAACCAAGTGGGATCCTACACTTCTTCCTGAAAGGAAGATGGTTCAGTCACAATACATTTGCTCATGAGATCCATGTATCCATTAAATCGATCAAGATATTGTCTCTGTCTGCGCTTTGAAGTAGGGGCTCCTACATTCTATGCAACATCTAGTCTCAATCTATTAGCTTCTGTGGTGCGCTTTCTACCATTTTTTATGGATGGCTCTGCTTGAGTGGCTTCCTCCACTCCATGAACCTCCTCATGTGGTTGATCCACATCTTGAGACTCATCTTTGGGAACCAACAGTTTCTCCTCTGCATGAAAGTCTAGCTCCCTCTCAAGCAACAACCGCATGGATTTCCCCTCATCGAATTTTATATCCCGTCGCATAACAATAATATTATTGTTAGGAAAATACACATGGTAATTATGGGGTGTTTGTGTGTACCCCCAAAAAATCCCAACTTCAGCAGTCGACTCCATCTTCTTCTTGGTGTCCTTGGTCACATGCACATAAATAGATGAGCCAAAAATCTTAAAATGAGAAACATCAGTTTTCTTACCAGTGAAAGCTTCTTTAGGTGTACTCATGCCAAGTACTCTATGAGGACAATGGTTTTGCACATAAACCGCAGTATTGCATGCTTCCGCCCACAAATGCATTGGTAGGCCCTGATCATGCAACATCGCTTGTGTTGCACCTATGATCGTTTTGTTCTTCCTCTCCGCAACCCCATTTTGTTGTGGGTTATGAAGCGCTATGAGTTCTCTTCGAATTCCTTCTTTGCTACAGAAGTCTTTGAATTCGTTAGAGATGTATTCTCCACCATTATCGCTCCTCAGATCTTTCACTTGCTTCCCCGACTCTTTCTCCACAAATTCTTTAAACTCACAAAACTTTGAGAATGTTTGATAGTTCTTCTGCATGAAGAAGATCCAACATTTACGAGAAAATTGATCTACAAAAATAACATAATACTTATGTTTCGTTGTTGAAGCTATCGAGAGTGGTCCACACACGTCTGTGTGAACTCTCTCCAGGATCACCGAAGCACGGTTTTCCTTTTCATGAAAGGTGGAATTTACATACTTCCCCATGGTGCAACCCTTGCACTGATATAACTGAGTAAGTGTTCCCATTGGAAGTCCAGTAGATATTTGCTGCATGATTTTCAAGGCTCCAAGATGAAGATGGTCCAATTGCCTATGCCATAATTTGCCCTCATCCTAGCTCACCACTTTTTTTGCCTTGCCCATCATGGCAGCGCAACCATCTACCTCCAGCTTGTAGAGATTCTTAACTCGAATCCCTATCTTCTTGACTTGAACCGTTGTTATATGTCGCAGGAAGGCTTTTCCATCACTGAAAACAACGTCATAGCCTCTGTCCTCCAGCATTGTGACTGAGACCAGGTTTTTCTTCATACCGGGCACATGCATAACATTTTTCAATTGAAATGGTTTACCTAACTCCCTCTGAAAGGTAATGGTACCAATTCCAGTCACATTGTATCGTCCATCGTCGCCCATATCTATATGCATTTTGAGATCTTTCTCCTCCAAGTCACTGAAAAGGTCCTTATCTCCCATCATGTGGAAGGAAGTGCCACTATCTAAATACCACACTGATCCCAATGCACTTGAATCCATGCATGTGATCAAAGAGAATTCAAGTTCAAATTGTGAGGCAAGGGCCTCACCATTTGCATCTCCAACAACCTTCTTATTCTTCTTCTTCTGCAGACAGTTAGTAGCGAGATGCCCATGTTCGTGACATTGAAAACACTTCACTTTGGAAAAATCCAGCTTCTTGACTTTAGACTCGAATTTTGAATGGGATTTTTTCCCCTTCCCTCTCCTTGCCTTGGCAACCAAAGCACAATCCTCTTCATCATCATGATTTGATGAAGATCCATCTCTGTTGTTTCGTTTGAACTCCTCTTGCACTAGATCCGACCATATTCGTTCCCAAACTGACAATTTTTCCCTTCCATTGACAGAGTCTTGATAAATGTGCCAACTCTTGGGAAGTCCTAGGAGTGCCAAGCTCACCAAAACATCATCAACGACTGTTATTCCCACACTCCCCAGCTCATCGCAACATTGGAGAAACTTCGTGAGATATTTTGGAATGGAGTCGTCCTTCTCCATCTTGATCTTCATGAGTTTATCTTTGAGCACCAATTTCCTATGGTCGTTGTTGTTTTGGAATAGATCTGTCAAAGACTTCCACATTGCATATGGTGCGAATTTCCCATGGAAGTTTGAGACAATGTGGTCTCCTACTCACTCCAACAAGATCCTCCTCGCCTTTTCCACTTTCTTTTTCCATGCATCAAGATTTGCAGCATCTGGCTTAGGAACATCTTTGTCAATTAATTCCTTCAAGCCATTGTCTTCGAGTATTGCCTCCATCCTATTCTTCCAAGAAAGATAGTTTGATCTTCCCTCGATTGCATACTCTAACCTCAAGCCATTGAAAGTCATTTCAATCTTGAATCAGTTGTAGCACCAAGAAATTATTTCTGCAAATTCGAATTCTATCCAGTCACAAACTCATCTTCTGCAATCTTCTAAGCTTTGATACCATGTAGAAATTTCAACACAAATTATGTATTGCCTGGATTCTCTTGATCTAACATTTATATGCCACTTTTAAATACAAAATCCCTTCTACAAATATTCTTGCAGAATTTAAAACACGATCACCAATTTCAATATCAATAAGAAAGATCAATCACACATAACACAGATGTTTTTACTAGGAAAGCATAAAGCTAAAAATCCCACTATCATATATTATGTTTATATCATAGATCATGAAACAATCTCATACAAAACTCTAATCCAAGAGATCTTAGTAAAACATATAATCGTCTCACATTGTCATGCAAAAATTGATAAATTCATGTGCCAATTTACTGCTCCCAGACAACCTGCCTCCTTTGTGCAATCCCTGCTAATGGAAAACCTGCAAATGAATTCGAATTCCTCTTGCCTAGGTTGTGTGTTCTTCATGGGCACATCAACTGTGTGTGTGATTGCATGAGTGCACTTCACTCAAATCAAAATTGATAGCCAAACTGTCCCTTTCACCTGTTATCTCAACTGGGTCTCCACTAGATCTGACATGCATGTAGTTAAAAATGGTAAATATTAAGTTGCATGTGAGATCACTGATTGTGAATTAATTAATAATTAATTCATTGATCTCTCACTAGTGTAAGTTCAGTTACAACTAGTACAACTGAGCTTAACTCACTTAACTGAGTTAAACTACTTCACAACTCACATAACTACACATCCAACTCTGTTACAACTTCGAATCACTCGGTTACAACTAATTCGACTTGGATGTCCCACCAGTCAACCTTTGAACTCGAATTTCCTATAGCGAACTGATTTTCCATTTCAGTTAACTATTTTCAAGTAATTATGAGATAATAGATTAATATTTATTGTCCAATTTATTTAAGGGAAAAATAAATTAGACACACATTTCTTGTTGACTTTTCAACAATTTCCTCTTGAAACCTTGAGTCCAATGACCACTTATCCAGCCCATCCAGGCTCAGTTTTGAAACCATGGGCTCTGATACCAATTTGTAACACCCCCAACCAACACCAGGCTGGACAATGATACCAACACAACCTTTACTTAGCCTTGAAAGCTATGATACTGATTTATAATGTCCCCAGCCATCACCAGGTCGGGCTATGCTACTACTACAGAAAATTCACACATATATATATGTAACATGCATTTTAATAAATTTAAAATACATAACACAGAGTTATTGTTACCATTCATATTCAAATAGAATAAACAATAACTCATATACACAACAGAATACATGATAAGATTCAATTATCTCAGGTATGCATAACATAAAATTAAGCACATGAATTATATTTATCTTTTCAACTGGAATAACTCCACCAACTGCGTGCAGACCTTTCACGAACCTCCCAGCCTTAGACCGCGCTTCTCATCACTCTCAGCAATAGGTCACCCCCGAGCTGGGACTAAGCTCCATCGGGCAAGGGAATCCTAGGCTAGGAAAGGTCAACATGAAGACACACAGTTTATGAGGAAGGATTCTCTCCCATGAGACACTTATGCCCACCACTCACAGACTCTCATTCCCCACATGCATGTCCCACCCTAGGAGTATACACCTACACTGTCACACCAGACAATTCATTGACTGCTTCACCTCCCTTACCTTGGGCTTTAGCAACAGGCCGGACTAGAATTCTTAGAGCTTTGTAGTAGCTGCATGACCCCTTCCAAAAGTTCTCACTTCCTTAGCACACTCTCTCACCTGGAGAGAGTTTCCCACAGGCCTGACAACCTGATTCTTCAACTCTGTTCCAGCACCAAGGGACAACAACAAGGCTCGGCAAGGAACAGACGATGGTGACAAGCCACACTCAGCCAATGGACTGTGTGAGCACAACAAACCACAGTTCTAACACACATGACTTATACAATTTTGGGATGCTCAAGCTTCACAGTAGACGCGGGTCAGCTTCACAGAACTAATTTTCAGAGGTGCGTGGTTGTGTAGAGGCAAACGCAGCGCAAAATGGTTTTTGGGAAGGATTCCAGTGAACTCAGATGGAGTATGGCAGAATGGGTGCACGGGGATGTAGTTGTAGATGCCACACATGTTAAACAGCGGATGACAGAATGGAGGATGAACCCCCTCCATGGATTGACTCTTGGGTTTTATCTACATGAGCCCAAGTCGACACCTGTCTCCTTGGAGTTGCATGCTCTCCACTTAACATAGGTTCCTTTCCCAGGAACATGGGACAACCCTCAACAATTGTCCACCTTAGCCTTTTAGGAAATAATAATAAATTATTATCCCTATTAGAGATAAGCCCCCTAGCTTAGCTCCTAGGCCTAACACTTAGCCTCCTCTCCCTGCCCAACCTTGTGGAAGCTTAGTTCCCCATCACTCTTTTTTTGTGGTCCGTCTACACGCAGTGATGTTGTTATATTTTATTAATGATCTGCATACATACATATACAAAAATCAGGCTCCTGGCCATTAACACCTAGGCTCTCCAGCCCAATAAACACATAAGCCCACCAGCTTATCAACACTCGGCTCACCAGCCTATAAAACATGTTTACAATTCATAGTCATAACTGGGGCTCGTCCTTGGGGTATTACACATACATTGTGATTGAAGGGACTATTGCATCAAAATCGTGGGGTTGACGGATTGATAGGGTATAGTTCCTTGCAGAGGAATGCCAGTCAGATTGGGTTGAGCCCACAAAGGATTCACAACTCCTGGATATGGATGTCTAGGATACGGGCCAATGGTAGTAGGGATAGAAGGACTTGCAGGAGTGACTTTCCCCCATGCTTGTTGATGTTGCAACCATATAGGTTTCCCCCCAATAAAAAATTTCCTTGCAACTGAAGTTGCCCCCCAATTGAAGGTTGGCCTCCCATTGAAGATTGACCTCCAATGTAGGGTGTGCTAATATGAATGACTTGACTATGGGCCATTTGACCGATGGGATGACCAACTAAAGCACTTGGCATGTGCATGTGTGGAAAAAATGAAGTACGAATATTACCTGACTCATGTGCAAGAGGAGATGAATGCGCAAGTGGTTGAGTCGGGGTTACCTGAGTTAATGATATTTTCGGTAAATATGAAGCACCAACAGTATCAAATACAAGAGTTGTGGAAAAAGATGAATTCCTAATTCCTTCAGGAAAACCAAAAGATGATGGGTTCGCGCCATAAGATCATGCAGTGGTGGAACCGAGCGGTAATCGATAAGAAGAATAAGAATCGACGTATCTCATGGATGGTGGATCAAAGAGTGGTTGGACAAGTGGATCAGTAAATGAAGGATTCACAAAAGATGAAAATATTTCTACGAAGGTTGGGACCGGTTCTTCAACATGATGGCCACTCCTAAGAGCAACGCTCTCGGTTTTCGAAGTGTGATATGCGATCACTGATTCGTAAGAAATATTATGTTGAGGTTCCTTAGTATCACGTTCCATACTGTGAAATATTCAATCCTAAGGCCAACTATGAAATTCAAAGAAGCACACTCCTATGAAAAATAAAATAAATCAACCAAGCAACAATAGGCTCAAGGATCTTCCAAAGACGGGATATCAAGTTGCCAATGAAGAAGTGAGAAGAAGTTACCCTGACCTCCACATAAAATCCCTTCTCTGTGCAAGAAACCCTTACTTTCACAGGATCATCGTCCAAGGGTACTAAGAGTGTGATACGGCGTCTTCCCCGGGTACCGTGGGAATCCCCCCACGGTCACCTCTATAGGTACCTAGGAAAGTCCACTAAGGTTACCAACTCACAGTCAACCTCCAGGTATAGTCGACAATCAAGAACAAACGTATGGGAAAGATATTAAAGTCTGAAGCTCTTTAAGAGAACTGAATATAAGTGGACCGATAAGACTCCAAAGGACCCCAAACGGATTTGGATTTCACGAAGCACCGAGACCAAATGAAACCATTGGTTTCTTAAGAAAAAACCCCAATATACAATCTGTCTACTACGATTGGTTAAGCTTTGGAGGGGTAATCTTCGCTTCTCTATCGCACACAACCTCCTATTTAGCCCCTATATGAGAGGGGTTTCCCGACTATGCTTATACGAAAGTTGGATTTATACGCTCTTTAGTGCTCTACAGTCTATTTAGTAGTCTTGGATAATTTAGTCACTTTCCTTAGTCCAAAGACCCTAATCCTATGCTACTATTGGTGCGCTAAAACCAAAAAAAATGTTCTAGTTGATTTTATTAGTGCGTGGTTTATTTTAAATGGATTTTAACTCAAAGGGTTCACAGAGATGAAACTGATGATGTGTAAGAGACTCGACTCCAATAGAATGCAAAAGTATGATATGCAAGTCTTTCTTTCAATGAATCCTATGTACGGGAAGGAGAATAATTCTATTCTTTTTAATCACAAGAAATCACTCAAAACGATGCAACTTTCAAATTTTGGGATGAATACAATGCCAAACTACCAACCAAATGCTTCCAAAAAAAAAACAAATGCACGTGTGAAGCTAGTTCTTTTTCCAAACATAAACCAAAACAAATTTCCTAATTAATGCAAAATTTCTTCGTTTGATTAACTATGCAAGGAGATATGCAAACTTTTCGCTTCTTAACTTTTAGATGAAAGAGATCTAAGTTTAATACAAAGAATTATGAGGCAAAAATAAATCAAACAAAACACACTCAAGAATGATGAGAACTGGAAGAAAACAAGTAAGATAACTCACTCAATCAAGAACTCGACAATCGACAAGCATTCAAGGGATACAAGAAAGTTTAGAGAAGAATCCAAAATTTGATAAGGAGAAAGATAAATCACTCAACCGTCTTGACAAAACAAGCAACAAAAAAGATAAATCAAATCTAGGTTGTGGTAAGCATAAAGTCTCAAATCATTCAAAGAAGAAATATTTGAAAAGTAACCTAAGACTAACAAACCTTTGCAGACCTTTTCAATTAGTCATATAACCATAAACTTCACAAGACTCAGACCAAACCAAGAAGAAACAAGGTGAATCAATCTCACGATTTGGAAAAGGTTGCAAGTTCAAACAAGACAACAAAAAGAGTGACAAGGAGCCATATCCTCAACCTAAACAAAGTCACAAGAAAAAGTACAGATTGTGGGCAAAAGACCTCCAATAAAGGGCTGAGAAAAACATGGTAGATTCTCCTGGATCTTCTCAAAACATGAGAGTAGCACTCCCTAAATGAAAGAGACATAGAGATATATCACTCCCTAAGATACCACTAATAAGCGTTAGTCAGATGAATAGCGCCCTCATAGCCACTCTGGGGGAGCGCTAGTCTTGTAGATGTTTGAAAATAAGAATAAAAAATTTTTTTTTAGCAGACACTGGCTTGGTAACTATGACTATTGCTTGATGAACCAGAGGGAAGGATAAAAAATAAAAAAAATCAACCAAACAAGATCAAAGAAGGAAAAGGTTCAAACAATCTAAGGAAAGACAATTCAATGTCCTTCCCCAGTGGAGTCGCCAATTTCTGTTGCAAAATGTTTCCCTTGCGGACATGTGAAATCTCCCTTAGATTATCAGACCCCTATTACCAAGACAGAAAAGTACAAATGGTTGCTATATTCCTTTCAGATCTAACTTAACTAGTTAAACGAGGAGAAGAGAAGTGTGACATACCTTATTCCAATGATTTCCATTTAATGCTCCAAATCTTGAGCTTGATTCCTAATCTCCTTGATCTTACAAAGAACAACAAAGATACCTTTCTTCGACTCTATATGATTAACTAAACAGATCTACCTATGAAGATTGAACGACAACAGACAAATAGATGCAAAAGTACACATACTTGAAGGAAATAAGACAAGTATATTAATTTGAGAACCAAAAGCAAGTACGTACAATCTGATTTTGAAGATGCAACAACTCCTTCATGTCCTCCTCATCCAACCCTTTACATGAAAAATATAAGATCAAAATAACAATGCTACTATTGATTTATTCCTCCCTGAGATCAGAGGTTTGATATGCTCCAATCCTTCCTTTCACCTTGGAAAGCCCTCAATATATAGGATTTGGAGGCACAAATACCATGAGAAAATGAGGGGTATGGTTGAGGATATGGATCCTTGAGGCTTGGATCATATCTTAAGATGAGTCCCAAGCATGAGGGTCGAACACAACTAACCCCATATCAAAGAGATGGCCCATAGAATAAGGTGGGGCATATCCCCCCTTTCTCTCAACAAGAACGACGCTCCCCCAAAGTGAGAGATAGGGTGCCACCCTAGTAATGAAACTCCCCTATAGTGGTAGAGGGGACGCCATGTGGGCACCCACAGTATAGACAGGGGGGCGCCACCCTTCATAAATGCTCAAAAAAGGGTCGAATTTTCCAAGGAAAAAGTGTATTTTGACCGAGAAATGATGGTTTTCCTCCTCCCATATGACTTAGGGGTCATGAACAATTGTTTCAAGGGGAGGCGACACCTCACAAAGTGAATGGAACACTTGGGAAGGTGCATATGACACTTGCGACAGTGAATGCGACACTTACCGAGGTGCATACGTCACTTTGTGAAACTTAGTGTGCATAACTCAAGTGTGACATTTTGATGTGTAACACTAACCTCCCTAACCCCTCAATTAGGTAGAATAATATATTTACGTGTAATAAAGGCCAATATTAATAAGGCCTAGCAATAATGAATAATAAGTCAAATGTAAGAAGACCTAATAGAAGCTTCTGCTTCTAGAAGGATCTTCCTCTAGATTGTTATTTTGGATAGATAGATTTAATATAAATAGGAGTAGAGGGTATGAAAAGTTTTGTCTTGAGAATAATTGTAATAGAGCGATGCTTTGTTCGAGGTTTCCCCCTCGAAGAGGAAAGTGAACATTGTTCCCTATCAATAAAGGTATTATTTTGGTGTTGTGGTTTCATCTATTGTGTTGTTATGTTGTTATTCTCTGCAATATTTCAGTTTTCGGCTATTATAATAGATCTGGTGCCTTACAAGTGGTATCAGAGCACTTTCCTTGGCATAAAATTCAGGGTTAATTTTTTTTCAAGGTAGAGACGTATTTCGACGTATTAAAGCTACAAAGATTTGTTGTTCAACGCATAAATCTGTGGTTGGGGAAGTATACACATAGGAACTACAAGTGGTACTTAAGCACACATTGTTGGCCACCCTTGTAACCCCTGTTGGTACCCCTTCGAGTGGTAGCGCATCAGACAACCCCTGTATATGGATTGACCTAGATATCTTGAAGCCCTCTGTAGATAAACCAATCGATCGCCTGACTATTATAGTGCCACCGAGAACAACACTCAGGAATATACTCTCTAGTACTTGGGTAGTCACGTAATACGACTAAGGGCACGATTTAGCCTCTTTAGTTGGTGCCCTGAGATATTGGGATGAGTACTATTGTTGGACCCCGTACGTATATCAGAGAGCTATAGCACATGGAAAACCCTTGTCTTTAGAAACCTTGAATACCCTAACCTTTGGGATGGAACATAAACATAACAGACAAGATCTATTGTTGTGCAATTGTGCCTCCTGCACTCTGGTTGGGAAATTCCTACACATTTTTTCCTGTTAAACATTTGGCCATTTCGTCACTGCAATATTATTCATATTGGAGTATAACTCCGCCAAAGTAAAAAAAAAAAAAGTTGGATCTTGCCGACACCATTATTTGAGACCTATCCCATTAGATTCCTCTCTTTGCCTTGATCGCAATCATACCTATTATTTTTCAGCAAATGTTTTTTCCGTGGACTCGACCCCTTCCTGACACCCCTATTGGGCATATACCCCATTGAATTCCTCTCTTTGCATTGATCGTAGTGGTACCAATCACCTGTAACTCATTTATGTGCGGTCCCTTTTCCCCCCCTGTCCCATCCCCATGGCCCACACTCGCAACCAATATTGGGAACAACGTCTCACCACCTTGACCGAATATCGTGACCAAAATCAGATTGATATCTCTTCCATTATGTCTAGTATTGGTAACATCATCTCCCAGCTTGTTCCGCTCGAATCACTTCCCCAACCATCACTCAATTGACCGCCACCTGTCAGCAATGCTATGACGCAGTGAACACTTTGACCGCCTTGACTACGCCCACCCTAGATCCTTTCTCTTCTTCCACACCTTATAACCCTGACGGTCCTGACTCCTCCCAGTCCATCTCTTTTCCTCCCCACAAATTTTAGTGGGACTTGTGTCCCCCTCTTGTGGAGGTGAACGAATTTGATGGCTTGGATCCCACAGGCTGGGTCACTCAAATGGAACACTATTTCTCTTTGTATGACATTATTGATGAGCTGACCAAACTAAGGTATGGTGTTCTCCATCTAGATCCAGAATGTTGGCAATGGAAAAAAAATGTCTGGCGCCCGCCAAGGGTATGTGGCTTGGACACAATTTGTTGCAGAACTTTATGAACACTTTTACACTAACACCCACCATTTAGGTTGTTTGACAAAGTTGAAACAATCTGGCACAATGGAAGACTTTATAGCTGCTTTTGAGCAACTGACTTTCCACACAAAAGACATGTCTGATGCTTTTTTCCACAAATGTTTTATCAGTGGCCTCAAGGATGAGATATGTACCCATGTCCTCATGGATCGGCCTCAGAGTTTGGTGGAAGTTACTAAAAGAGTTAAGGAAGCACAACAAGTTGCCTCTTCTCAAACCAGAAAACCCTCCTTTATTCTTCGCCCTAAACCAATCACTCCCACTCCTCCTTCCACTCCATTAAAGATCCAGAAATTGAGCAGGGAATAAATGGTTGAATGCCAACTCAAGGGCCTTTGTTATAATTGTGATGACAAATATTTTCCTGGGAACAGGTGTAAGGAACAAAATCTTTTAATGGCCATATCCGATGATGTTTCTGAAGAATATGTTGAGGCTCCCCCTGTAGCCGAGTCCCCTAAAACCACTGACATGACTCCACCTTTCGACCCTCCCGAAGTTGAACTGATCATTTCTCTGAATGCTCTCACTCGCTTCTCTGCTCCCCAAACCCTCAAGATAATTGGTTACATTAAGGATCGGAAGGTCATCATCCTTGTTGACAGTGGAAGCACCCATAATTTTATTCATCGTCGCATTTCCCAAGAAACTAATTGCTATATCTATGTCGTCAATAATTTTCAAATCATGATTTCCAATGGAGGGTCCATGAAATGTGGGGGACATTGTGAAAATATGCGTCTCCAAATTGGTTAGTACCACATGAAATCTCATATGTTTGATATCGACATGGGTGGTTGTGACATTGTGTTGGGTGTCGAATGGCTAATGACTCTAGGGCCCATTCTCATGGATTTTAAGGAATTAACCATGCAATTCAACCAGGAGGGCCAACAGTATAAGTTCCAAGGCATCACAACAGGTTCCCCTGAGATCATCATTTCCCATCCCATGGAAAATCTCTTCAAAAAATGTCATTCGATCATTATTGCACAACTCCATTCCATTCACGCCACTGAGACACCCTCTGTGCTGCCAGACCTCCAATCCATCCTCTCCAAACAACAAGACGTTTTTTCCACTCCCTAGGGACTTCCTCCTTCCCGTGGTGTTCATGATCATTGAAATATCCCTTATCTGGCTGATCAAGATCTTGGCTACAATCTTATTGCTCTAACATGCAGATCTGATACACTGGGGGTTTCTGGATGCGTTTTAGGGTTTGATGTAGATGATCTTTGTTTATAGTGTTTGCATGTCAGTTATTATGGTTGCATGTAGGTTATTATAGTTGCATGTAGCATAGCAAAGGTCTTACAATCATAAAATGACGCATGCAATAACATATAAGGTCAACAACTCAATATTATGAATAATAACAGTGCATGCGTGGGAATACAAATCGCCTACTGAAATATATCAACTAAACGTCAGTCAGATCGCATGGATCTGTACTGGAATACAATCAAATAGCAAAGAAATACCC
>ML787002.1:1079014-1089365 GCA_009831015.1 Picea engelmannii | reverse complement strand
TTAAGAAGTATATTATTATAATGGATTTGATCTTTATTGTTTTGAGGACCCTTGTACCCTCGATATCTTCTAAAATGAATACATGTTTGATTCGGAAAAACCTCTAAAGAGGAATTGTTTTCTCTAGTGATATCATATTTATAAATTGGAAGAGATTATACATATAAATACATTAAGCTTGGTTTTAAGATAGATTGACTATCTTAACCACATAATCTATTTGTTGAGATAATATCTCAGACACGCACTTAAATAGGATCTAAGATCTCTCCTAAATCTAACAAACTCCTAGTGATTATTACATTAATGTAATGATTAACTCCAACACCCTCCCTTAATGTTTACATAATGGAAAAGTACAATGTTGAAATCAAACACAAATTCAATATATAAAATTAAACATTCTTGAATCAGGTTGAGCTCCATCAAGCTAGAACTCCCCGAGCACAAATCTTTGTAACTCAATTACTAGACCACACTAAGTATCATAACTTCACTTGCATACCACTCTCGTCTTCAACAACTAATGAGGGATACTTCCCTAGATCCACTACTCGATTTTTAGAAGTCAATTATTGGACTACACTAAGTCTCATAACCTCATTAGTGGACTACTCTTTTTCTCAACTAATCAGGGATCCTTCCTTAGATCCACAATTTCTGAACACTAGACAACTATTCATACTGACTTAGTTGACCCTTCTCAATTCCTCCTATGGCCTTGGAGATATATTATCATTATTTTAAAAATGAAAAATAATACTATTGGAGTCAATCAAAACTTGTCTCAAACCATCAAGCAGATGACCAAGTGACCAAGGGACAACATGGAAAAGGTTGGAGTACTTGTTGTTTGCTTTGGCCCTTACCAGAGACCTGTTGCCCAAGGTCATCTGGTAGAAAACATAGTTATATGAGAAGAGGTCGAAGAGGTGGCTAATATCCTCAATTCCATAACCAGAGATAACAATGCCCATGGCTAGATCATCGAGCTCTAGGAGAACACTTGTTTTGAAACATCCAACACGCATTTTCAAATGAATACATGAATATACAAAGGATGAGGATGATCCATCGGGCTTTAGAGGGTTAGGTCCCACTACAAGTGCCAACATTTTAATGTCCCCTGATAGTTGTGAATGAAAATTGAAATAGAATTCTTAAAATATTGTGGATAATAGAACCATGTGATGATATTTATCACAAATGATGGCTAAAGTAAAGATGAATTTCTTCAAACAAAAATGGATGCGTCTCTCTCATGGAAAACATACAAACACAAGTAGCAATCACTTGCATAGAAAGCTATCTAATCATAGTAATCACTCACATAGAAACCTATCTACTTTCCCGTAGTAGATTAATTTTTCATATTTATAGGTTCTTCTTAAGGAGTTAAACCCAAACCAACTCTGATACTAATTTATAAATTGAGAGATTAGCCATATCTTCACACACACAAAATCTATTCTCATATTATATTATTCAATCAATACATGTACATATAAATACAATAAATTTGTCTTTAATATAGATTGACTATCTTAGCTACACAATTCATTTGTTGAGATAATATCTCAACCACACATCTAAATAGGATAAAAGATCTCTGCTAGGTCTAATAAACTCCCAAATCTAATCATTACATTAATGTAAACATTAACTCCAATATTCATCTCCTCCCGATAATACAATTTAACATAACATTATGTACAACACCATCACATTAATGTAAACATTAACTCCAACCTTCATCTCCTCCTGATAATACAATTCAACATACATTATGTACAAAATTGTAGTATACCTAGGGAGGTAATATGGAGTACCTAGGGAGGTGTTGAGTTGAGGAAAAGGTACAAATATCCTCCTTATCACCATGGTTTATGATATAATCTTGATTGACTTTTCTATTAATTAGAAATAATTATGACAAAAAATGATTAAAAAGTCTTCTAGAAATATTATTGAGTGATATTAGGCAATTTCTAAATTTTGTTTGAATTGCTTGATTTTATTGCAGGAATGGACAAATATTGTTAAACTCAACATAGCTAATAAGATTTTGAAGATGCATAGACTATTGGAGGTTGAAGAAATAAGGCGCAAAGCAGTTTTGAGGAAGATTGATTCTCTATTTTGTAATCTTTATAAATAGTAAAAGAAATCATGAGGATCTCTCGATCCTCGGGATAGATTAATTTACCCATATCATTGTAATATATACAGGGCAATGAACCATAGAGAAAAAGGAAATAATTTTATCCAATTATTCAGATCTCTAAATTTCTCTGTACAAGTAGTCTATTGTAAATGTTGTACCAGTTATGGAATTAATATAATCTTTGAGCATTTTTATCATCTTTGCATACTGAGTTTCTAGTAGAAGTACTTCTTAAGACTGTGGGCCCAGTCAAAAGGAGTTACTGTTTCAATCTGTAATCGTATCAATTTGATTTCAGTTCTGTGATTTAAATCTCTTTGCAACAATTAGATAAACGTGTGAGTGTGTTGATTTTTTATAAATTGGTTGTGTTGTTAATTACAGAGGATAGATGTTTCATGTGAATGTTATCGATTTTTGTTCCATCTCACATTGTTGTAGTTTATTGCTTGGAAGTTCCTCTCATTTCCACATGCGATGTACTTTTATTAAATTTATAGTTGTTGTTCCTTTCGCTTAATTATGCATTTGTTGTTCCTTCTCAATTTACAATACTTAGTTGTTCATTTTGAGCAGATTAAATAATCCTTGATAGATCGATTTATTGAGTATTCTCATAGACTAAATTACTGTTTTTTAGCTAGATGAATTCAACAAGTTAGTTAATGCCTTTAATTCACAACATCTTATTGATTAGATTATAATTATGTTGAGTAAAATCTTAGTTTCAGAATTTTCATGAATGTGTGAGGAACTTGATGACTAATAAACTCATATTTGCTTTGACTACACAATTTTAACCTCTATACCTATCTGCATAGACTTTGTTGATATTCTTGATAGAAAATACGAATCCACGGTTGACAAATTAATGTTAAACTAAGGTTGTTTTAGGACATATTTAGAGCCCAACATTTTGGCACTATTGTCGGGGAGAATTTCAAAGATAACATAGGTTTTGTCTCTGGAGGATGAGGTATTGAAAATGGAAGGTAAGAACCTACGTAGGAAACAAGTAAAATGATTGTGCCAAAACCTACCTTCAGCTGATGCATAGAGGTCATATAGGTACTTAGAATTTTGTGTGCAGTGTGTATGACTAAGAAGAAAGAACCTAAAAAACCAAAACCCCCACCAAAAGATAGAAAATCCTAGGGCTTGGTGTTCCCTGGAAGAAGCACTTTCATAGATGACATCATTCAAAAAGTTGAATCTCAAGATTCAATTGGGCCTTGGAAATGTTCTACCTGAATCTCGCAAGAATCAAATTCACCCACAACAGTTTATGCTTAGGTTTATAGTAGAACTGAAGGGTTTGAAATAATTTTTCAAAATACAGATACTCCACCTCTCAACCCTTTAGACGAGGTCAATTCTTGTAATTTGGAAGAAGGAGAAGGGGAGACCAGTGGGGTTGCTAAAGCAAACCCATCACCACCACCTGATCCTGGATCTCCTATGATTATGATAGGAGAACGTACACCTAAAATTCCAGATAAAGGTAGCATGATTAAATCCTCTAGGGGACCAAGTAATCAATCACCCCGAATAGAACACCCAAACCAAGAAAGCCCTAAAGGATATTGAAATATCTTCAACCAAATGGCATAGCAAAATACACCACGACCTCATACTTCCATATTGGAATATCTTATAGTCGACCCGGTTGCTAATGCCCCAATGAAATCCATTCCATTACAGAATCTTCCAACCTTTCATGGATTAATCTCAGAGGAACCTGATGCATTCTTATTCGAATTTTATGTCCTGTGTAGAGGTTATGACTACACCTATGAACCCTAGAAACTAAAGTTGTTCCCTTCCACTTTGAAAGGAGAAACTTTGTGCTGGTTTATGGGATTAGGAGGAGGAACTATAAACTCATGGGTTGAAATGAAACAAGCCTTCCTCATGAAATATAAGGATTATTGTAGAACCAAGGATCTAAAATACGAAATCTTCCAAATGGATGCAAAAGAAAATGAGACATTAGAAGAATATGTTGAAAGGTTTTAGTATAAATTGCAAAGATCACTGTACGATACACTACCAGGTGAGGTACTTAAATCCACTTTGATAAAGGCATGAAGGATGAATGGGTAAAAACATTGAATTTAATGGGGAAAGGTGATATTAATCAAGAAACTTATGATAACATTATCCAATTGTGCATCAAGTGCTCATGTGGAAGTACACGGACCAGATCAGGAATGCGGGCTCCCCTCACTAGAAATAACAACATTACTAGTGGGGGTATCACCCAAGGAGAAGTTGGTAATCTTTTAGAAAATTTCAAAACTAACATTTTGAGTACTCTGACTACACAATTGGATGTTCTACAGGCTAAACAGAAACAAGCAGAAGAAGAATAGTCCTTGGCCATATTTTTCCACCGATGTAGAAAGAAACATGGTTTGAGGGAATGTCCTTTGGATGTGGTTCGGGTTTGCGCTATTTGTGCCAAAGACCATGTGACAAAGAAATGTCGATCGCTCCCAGGAATAAAAGTTGTCTTTAAATAAGAAGAAGATGAAACAAAATGAGTATATCTGATGGCTTAGCATTGCCAATGGCAGGCTCATCCCCTAGGTACGCTACAAGATTATTCCTCTTCCTTTTCTGGGTAGTATAATCAACAACACAATTATAGAAACACATGGTAGGGCCAACCATTTTCTAACCCTACCTAGAAGTCCCAAAAATATCCTACAACACCCTGGCCAAATCAATCAACTGCAAATCCCACCTAGCCAAATCAATCAACTGCAAATCCCACCTGGCCAAATCAATTAGCTGCAAATCCTACTTGTCCTAACTCGCAATACCCTACCCCATCTTGGAATAATTCAAATAATAAATTCTATCATTCAAATTGGACTAACACAACTTCCCAAACCCCCAATTGGAATCAAAACTGGCAGCACCCCATAGGGATGACTAATCAAACCATGGGGATGGCTCCTCAAGCTCAGCCCACTCTACAAGCTCCAGTCCAATTACTCAAGAACCCTCAACCTCAAATGTTCCCTCAATTACTATCTCAACCCAAACCAAATCCTTATAATAGACCAATCGAGCTTGTGCAAATTATTGAGAATTTATACAGGGAAATCAACCCTGTAGGGTGCAACAAACTCCGGTTGAGGTCAGTGTGCATAATTTCTCCTAGAGAAAGTAACATTCACCAAGTGCACGGGAATGAAAATAATATACAACCAGAAATAACACCCTTGACTATGGTCATAACATAAGAAGTAGAGCAGGGGGGAAACACAGTTGAGCAACAAAATCCTGATGAGGACATGATTCCTCCTCTCCCATTTTCTGAGAGGCTAATGATAGAAAAACCAACTGTATATCCTAACTTCGATATTGCAGAGGAACTAAAGAATATATATGTTAATATCCCACTCCTACAGGCTCTGCAAGACATCCCAATTTATGAAAATACAATTAAGGAATTATATGGGAAGAAGCCTCTCAGGAAAGCTAAAAATCCATCAGTTGTTCATGTGGTAGGATCCTTGTCTGATGTTATTCTAGACAAGCATGATTCAGTCAATTATATAGACCTAGGGAATCTTATGGTAACATTGCAGATACAGGGATGTTTTTTTCTAATTACACTAGTGGATTTGAGGGAAGCCATTAATATCTTGACCATCGAGACCTGTAACATCGTGGGTCTCACCTCCTTCAAACCTACTTCAATTATTATACAATTGACTGATAGATCAGTGGTTGAAATAGTCAGAACATTACAGGATCTAGCAATTTCAGTCGACTCTTGGGAATACCCAGCTAATTTCCTCTTTATCAACCCAAGACGTGGACTCGATGGACACCCATTGATACTTGGAATACCATGGATCCCAACATCATATGAATACATAGGATGTCTCACAGGCAACATAACAATAGCTAGAGGAAGTGCTACAAAGAACCTCATCCTATATCCTCCACCTAAACCAAGTTCGCCTATCATACATTAACAGTTGCCACCACCTAGATATCCAGAAAAGAATCTATGATTTCCTCTCAAATTGGAAGAAGCTCTCAGACTTAACAACCAACTAGAATATGATGTGATCAGTAGCTTCATTAACAGTCCAACCATTATAAGCAACCCAACATGTCAAATGCTAAAATCTCTTTTAGATAATGAAGCATAGGGAGATCTTTTGGAAGAATTGATGGAGCAACATATTCCCACTACTATTGTCCATAACAACATATCAGTTGAAATTGCACCAGGGAGGTTTATGAATATTAATGCTAATTTGAATGAGCAACAAAAACAAAAATTGATTCAGATCCTTTCTAAATATCAGTAGGTTTTTTCTTGGGAGTATCCTAACATGAAGGGCATTGATCCCCAACTCTGTACACATCATAGCTATATTGATAAATATGTTTGACCCATCCGACAACCCCAACGAATATTAAACCCTCATCTCAGAGATGTTTTTAAAGAAGAGTTACATAAACTGTTGGATGTTGACTTCATATATCCTATTTCAGACAGTCAGTGGGTCTCTCCACTATTAATCATCCCCAAGAATAATGGGAAATGGAATATCTGTGTAGACTACAAAGAACTCAATCAAGCTATCTAGAAAGACAACTTACCCCTACCTTTTATTGACCAACTCTTTGATACTTTAGCAGGGAAGCAATTCTTTTCCTTCCTGGATGGTTTTAGTGGTTATAATCAGATCCAAATTGCTATGGAAGACCAAGATAAAACTACATTTACATTTCCCTCAGGTACCTTCACATATAGAGTATTTCCCTTTGGATTATGTAATGCTCCGGCCACATTCCAGAGAGCCATTCTAAGAATATTTTATGATCTGATTAATGAAGGACTTGAAGTTTACATGGACGATTTCACCCCTTATGGCATTGATTTTGATCAAGATCTAAGTAATCTAGAGAATGTACTGGAACGATGCATTTATACCGAGCTTTGTTTGAGTCATGAGAAATGTCATATGATGATGATCGAAGGTGTGGTACTAGGACACTATGTTTATTCATATGGAATTAAGGTACATCCAACAAAAATAGAGTTAATTATTAATCTACCTACACCTCGGACACAAACTGAGGTACGTAATTTCCTTGGCTGTGCAGGCTATTATCGTAGATTCACATAAAAAAATTTAAGAACATCTACACCTTTACATGATTGAACTGGTAATGTGGAATTCCAGTGCTATGATAAGTGTGATGTTGCATTTGCAGAACTCAAAAGGTTGGTCTCAACAACATCGGTGCTGAGAGGACCAAATTGGAAATTTCCATTTCATATTTCTACAGACGCATTGGATATCGCCATAGGCATTGTCCTTGGACAAGAAGAAGACAAGAAACCTTATGTTATTTATTTTATTAGCAAAAATATTACTCCCACTAAATTAAATTATAGATTAAAAGAATTTTTTTTTTTAGCTATTATACATGCTATTAATAAATTAAGCCACTATATAACAGGCTATCCAGTTATTATGTATACTAATCATTCTGCTATTAAATACTTAGCTAAAAAAATGATCACTAATGGAATGGTTACTCGATGGTTATTACTATTGTAGGAATTCAACATCAACATCAAGGATCGACTCAAAAGAGAGAATCTTGTTGCATATTTCTTGTCTCGGATACCCAAAACAGATGATTCTTTGACAGTGGAAGACCAATTTCCAAACAAACACCTGTTCACTATCACTATTAAAACAATATGGTACGCTGATGTGGCTAATTATCTGGCAGTTGGGAAAATACCAACACACCTATCACCAAGAGAAGAGAAATTGATCATCCAACACAGTGCATGATTCACCTAGATTGGTGGATATCTTTTCCACACAGGGGTTGACCTCTAGATCCGAAGATGCATACGACATGATGAAATTTACATTTTCTTGAAGGCGGGTCATGATGAGCCCTGTGGCGGACAATTTGCATAATGCAGAACTGGACATAAGATTTTACAGATGGGCTACTATTGGCCCTCAGTATTTAAATATGTGAAGAAGTATGTCCAAGCCTGCGATAGTTTTCAAAGGATGGGTGAACCCGACCAAGCTGATGAAATGCCCCTACAATCACAAGTAGTTGCAGAACCTTTCGAGAGATGGGCACTAGATTTTGTTGGCCCCTTCAACCCAAAATCAAATTAGAAGTTTTATATCCTAGTTGCAATAGACTATATGACCAAATGGGTAGAAGTTGTAGCCTTGTCAAACGCAACGGAGGAAGCAATTTGTAAGTTTCTCTTTGAATTATTTGTATGCTATGGATTACCCAAAGAAGTAATCACTAATGGAGGGTCGCAATTTACATCCCATAAAATCACGGCCACCCTACACAATTATCATATTAAACACAGAGGTACTTCCCCATACCACCAACATGAAAACAAACAAGTAGAAAGTACCAATAAAGCATTGGAGGCAATTTTGACAAAAACAGTCTCAACAAACCGTCAGAATTGGGCAGTTGGCCTTCCAAATTCCTTATGGGCCTATTGCACGACATGGAATAACACTATTGGCTACTCTCCTTATCATCTAGTCTATGGAAAAGAACCTATATTTCCAATTGAATTTGAGATCAAGACTCTAAGGATGGCCCAGAAAATTGGACTAGATCTTATAGAGGAACATACACAATGCTTACAACAACTCAATGAGTTAGACGAAGCATGCTAGTTCTCCATGTAGAACACAACTGTTATTCAGCAATAGAGAGCTATATGGAAAGATAAACATATAAAGAATAAATATTTCTAGAAAGGTGATTGGACGCTTCTTTGTGATTCTAGATTTCAGGATTTTCCTGGAAAATTACAGACAAGATGGTTGGGACCGTATGAAATCAATGAAGTTCATGATAACAACACTATCACTTTAGTTACCATCGACGAGTCTGGTTCTCCTTTTCTGGTAAATGGAAATCGGTTACAACTCTACCATCAGTGTCTTTCAAAAGAATCATTTTTCCAAGAAGTAAGTAAGGACCCTACTGTTTAGATTTTAGCTAGCTGGGAAGGTAACCCAGTAGCTTCAACTTCATAAAATTATGATTTTCACCAACACTGTACTTATTGTATATAGCTTGATTGAGTTTTTACTTTTTACTTTTTAGGGAAGTCACTTGAGAGAATAAGAACTATAAAAGATGACTTTAATGAATATAATTAACACTCTTTTTTGTTCCATGGTCCTATCTCACTTTGTAAAAACCATCAAATATAAACCATGTTTTCACAAAAGATGAATATGTCATGTTCCATAACAAAAATTAGGCAGCTATAATGAATGTATAACACTAACAAACCATCCAATACTTTGATTATTGAATAAATCTACCATAAAAAATGAATGAATTTAGTTGATGACTAATCAAGCCTAGATTCGCTAAAACAAAAATGTTTGCGGGAGATTTCCAATCACTTAATTAGATGGTTAAAGTTTTTTATTGAACAACATCATTGTTGTTCATTTGAAACAAAACAAATATCGTTCCCTTCATACAATTTTCATTCCCTTCGTTCAATTGTTGTTCCCTTTGCATGTGGTTTTCGTTCATTTGAATGGGACAACTGTCGTTCCCTTCGTGCGATTGTTGTTCCCTTCATGGGAAGTATCGTCCATTTGAAAGTAACGAATTTTGTCTCCTTTGTTACGATTGTTGTTCCCTTTGTTTTGACTGTCATTCCTTTTCTAGATAAGCAATGTTCGTTCGAAAGGAATAGTTGTTGTTCCTTCTACGATTTTTTCCTTATTGTTGTTCCTTTTTCTCAAAAGTCACGTTTATTTTATCATGAACAAACATGCCATTATTACGTTAGCCACCCATTTGTGTATGACCTTCACTAATTAATTTTCACCAGCATCACTTATAATTATCATAGTAACAATTTGTCATTTTTGTGGACTACCTAGCATATCGTATCGAATTGTTTTTGGATTAATTTCTTCGAATTATCTTAAATATTGTTCATAATCCTTAACCACCATAATCTATTTCTTTCCCCTCTATATATACATATACTTGAATGATAATTTTCCTTCATATCATAGTAAGGAGTCTAAAGAACATTGTATTTGGCATTCTTACACTTCTTACACCATCCCTCACTCTTAAGGAGTAGATGAGCCTCCCTTAATAGAGCCTAAA
>ML787002.1:1039605-1061302 GCA_009831015.1 Picea engelmannii | reverse complement strand
ATTGACCTCCTTTTGAGGAAACATCCCACATATTTTGCAACAGATTTTACTTTCTATTTTTAGTTGATTTGATCCATGTTTTGAGGATCTGAAAATTGTTTGTAAAGGCTATAAAGCCTAGGAACTCAGTTTGATACAGGGTTTGATTTTGAGTACTATGATGCTGCCTCTGTAACACACAGACTTATTCTTATTTTATAAAAAACTACAAGCTTCTTTCAGTTCTGTGTCAGATTTTCTCTTCTTTTCTTTTATAGCTTATGAGTGGATGTCCCTTTGTTGAAACTCATTCAATTTGCAGTGACTGTCATCTCATTGATTTAATTATTTTAGTTGATTATCATAAGTTATTTCTCGGTTGTTAGACCCATTGTGTTTGTTGGTATGAAACATAATCTGGTTCAATAGCTGTATTCCTTCCCCCATTTAATCAAACTTTATATGACCACGGTGCTAGAAAGCCTTGTGAGATTTTGTATCTCTAGACAGTCTTGAAACAAAGTTCAGCCCTTGGATATTCATTTTGATCCACAAAACCACTTCAAATATTGAGAAAAACATTTCCCAAAAAAGAGTTAGTTACCAGGCATCTCCGACTTACAGCCTAGGAGAGTTTCCTGGAGTGATAACAGATCCAATGGTTGTTGGTCAATGCACTCAGATCTAACCACTGAGATCTGATCCCCTCTACGCTCGTCCCTCATCATCTAGAATCTTATCGAACGGTCCAGGTGGGTCCTGACAGATCCTTGGATATAGGACCCACATCACATCGTGATTTCGGGTTTCAGAGGTTTAGTCACACCAACGCACGATTCTCCCATTGCGTGAACTCCTAACTCACTGATCTGACGGTCAAGATGGGTCCTGATATATCCTTAGATATATGGCCTAGATCGTATCTCGATTTTGAGTTTCAGAATTCAAAGGATTTGTCCCTTTCACGATGATTATCAATGTTCATCAGACCTACCAAGGCAGAAGAAGTCGAGGCGTTAACACCTGTGTTCCTTCCTCAAATATAACGGTTGTGATAGACCTCAGATCCTCCTGAACGAACCTCATCCATTCCACTTCCAAATGAAAGGATACTCCCTTTCGATACTTGAATCTCTCGCTATCCCTCCTCATATTCCTCAGTTAATAAGTATTTAGGAGGATTATGTTCTTTCTCCTAGACTTAACACATAAAGGGATCTTTGGCACAAATATTGTGCTCCTTCATCAAGTCTAGGAATTAAGTGGTCTTGGGTTTCTTATTACCTCACAGAGAGCCTATGCATATCTGCACTACCTCTGCTGAGATTAATAGACTCCGTCCTTGTAGGGATTACAGAATTCAACCTCTGCATTCAGGGAAGTACTCACTCGACTCTAGGACGGTGATGAAATTCCCTCGGAAAAGCACCTTCGAGTGATTAAACTGGGGCACGTGGAAATCCAAGAATAATTATAGGATCTCAAGGGAATGAATTCATATTCATAACTTAATCATTTAATACAAAGAAAGAAACCTTTATAGACATGTAAATACTCACATACATCCATTACTTGCAATTCAAAAATATAATCCAAGAAAACACTTATCAGAACCAAAGAGTGTGATGCGACTGCTGAAAGGGTTGCCCATTTCCACCCAACCATAGGCTCAACGACTCCCAATGGATTATTCATTGGCCATCCCCGAGATTTGGCCATGATTCTTTGAGATTAATCTCTTACTTCCAGCTCAACGAAAGTTAGGGACAAAGGTTACTCTCCTTCTCCCAATATAGGAATAGATAAGGATGAAGGTTACTCACAAAGAGTCTATGCATATCTACACTACCTCTCCTAAGCTTAACAGACTCTCTCCTTGTAGGGATTGTAGAATTCAACCTCTGCATTCAGGGAAGTACTCACTCGACTCTAGGACGGTGATGAAATTCCCTCGGAAAAGCACCTTCGAGTGATTAAAATGGGGCATGTGGAAATCCAATAATAATTATAGCATCTCAAGGGAATGAACGCATATTCATAACTTAATCATTTAATACAAAGAAAGAAACCTTTATAGACATGTAAATACGCACATACATCCATTACTTTCAATTCAAAAATATAAGCCAAGAAAACACTTATCAGAACCAAAGAGTGTGATGCAACTGCTGAAAGGGTTGCCCATTTCCACCCAACCATCAACTCAGCCACTCCCAATGAATTATTCATTGGCCTCCCCTGAGGTTTGGCCATAATGATTTGATATTAATCTCTTACTTTCGGCTCAAAAAAAGTTAGGGACGAAGGTTACTCTCCTTCTCCCAATATAGGAATAGATAAGGACGAAGGTTACTCTCCTTCTCCCAATACAGGAATAGCTAAGGACAAAGGTTAATATGCTTCTCCTGGATCAATATCTATTCTCTGTGATCAAAACTCATTGTTTTCGCTCTCAATCCTTCCTCGGACCCGAGAGATTTTTCTCTCGTCTCTTCATTTATCTTCGTAGGTCTCCCTCTGTCCACCACGCTTCCTTTATTGCCTCCCTTGAGAAGATTGCATGTGGCTCGAATCCCCCCAGTCCGTGGTCAGGTCTGGAAGCCTTACTGATGGGTAGTCTGCCCCATCCCTCATTAACTCTTGAGGAGGCCTTCCCACCTACCAACCTAACGGGAATTCATTCCTTTTTAGAGGGTTGTTCTGATATGAGCAAATTAATTCCAGAATAGTATTGGTTTAGTGGAGGTTGATGCAACCATTCTTGGTCCCCTCCACCACCTTTCACAACATTTCATGGTCTCTGTCTTAGCACATCCCCTCTTTCATCAATCATGAAAAATGTAACCATTTTCTATTAAAATAATTAGAATTTACATTCATTGACCTTCTACACAAGGTCCATAAAATCAAACATTCACACTTTTAAGTTTTCTATAGTTCCTCGACCCATATAGTTATATTTACAGACTGGGGGAAATAGGGTGTTACAATTCCCTCCCCCTTAAAGTAATCATCATCCTCTATGTTCTATCTATAAACATGATATCTATGTACAAAAGTAAACAAAATCGGACATGCATGTCTCATGGCATCTTCCATTTCCCACGTAGCCTCATCTGGGCCAACGTGTCTCCATTGCACCTTGACATGTGCAATGGTTCGGTTACTAAGTGAGGTTTCCTTCCTATCTAATATGCATTGGGGTTCTGACAGGAATTCTCCCTTGGTATCCACCTAGATCACAGACCAGTCAATTATATGATAAGCATCATGTACATATTTCTTCAATAATGAAACATGAAAAACATTATGTTCCTTTACAATGGGAGGAAGTGCTAGCCTATAGGGTATAGGTCCCACTCTATATAATACTTCAAAGGGTCCACAATACCGAGGTGCCAACTTGGCACAGGATCCCATTCTTAGGGAACTCTTCCTGGGTCTAACTCTGATATAGACATGGCCTCTGGTCTTGAACTCTTTGGGAGTTCTCTTTCTATCGGCATAACTTTTCTGTCTATCGTGATAAATCTTCAGATTTTGTCTTATCTGGACCACTTGTTGCTCCATTTATTTTATCATGTCAGGTCCGATTGTAATTCTTTCCACTGAATTGCTCCAACTAATTGTAATATTTCACTGTCTACCATAGAGGACTTCAAAAGTGCGCATCTTCAAGTATTCTTGATAACCATTGTTGTAGGAAAAATCTACCAATGGTAGGTAGTCTTCCCACTTCTTAGGATGATGCATTACATGCATCCTTAGCATGTATTCTACTATTTGGTTCACTCTTTTTGTTTTTCCATCAGTTTGGGGGTGATAAGTTGTGCTGAATAACAATTTTGTCTCCAAACCGACCATTAGGGATTTTGAAAAACTTGAAGTGAATTTGGTATCCCTGTCAAATACAATTTCCTTGGGCATGCCATGCAGTCTGAATATATCCTTCATGAAGATGTTGGGAATATCTATTTCCTTGCAAGTTGACTTGAAAGGGATGAAATGAGAAGACTTTCTCAGCTTGTCCACCACGAACATGATGGCATCATTTTGTTTGGTCGACCTTGGAAGTCTAGTGATGAAATCCATGGAGATGGTTTCCCATTTCCATTCTGGGATTGGTAGGGGTTGTAACAATCTTGTTGGATGTCAATGTTCCACCTTAACTTGCTAGCACTCCAGGCACTTAGCTAGATATTTAGCTATGTATTTCTTCAATCCAGGCTGATAGAATTGTTAGCTAGTGGCCATGACCATCTTCTGATATCATGGGTGACCCATATATGGTCTGTTATGTAGTTCATCCATTATGAACCTCTTCAAGTAATCACAGTTTGGAATATACAATCTATTTTTGTAAGTCAGTAGCCCTTCCTCGAGCATTTGGTAGCCTTCATACTTCATCCCTGTAGGCGCTTGTTTTAGATATGAGGTCACGGTCTTGAAAAATGTGTCTATCTCTTGTGCATTTTTTACTCTTTCCCTGACATTCATTTCATAGGTGCTTACTTCTACTAGATGAATCATTTTTATTCTTCTGATAAGGGAATCAACCACTCTATTTTCCTTTCCTTTTATATGTTTGATTTTGAAGTCAAATTCACTTAGGAGAGCCATCCACCTAGCTTTCCTGGCATTGAATTTTGGTTGATCAAAAAAGTGTCTCAATCCACAATGATCTGTCATAAACACAAATATTCTACCCAGGAGGTAGTGACTCCACATTTTTAAAGCATGTACTATGGTAGCCAATTCTAGTTCATGGGTCACATAATTGATCTCATGCTTATTTAATTTTTTAGACGTGTAGAAAATTACATGTCCCTCTTGCATAAGGACTGCTCTGAGTCCTTCCTTGCAGGCATCTGTACACACAAGGAAATCATCATCCGGTTCCACAATCTTTAGCACAAGTGCATGGGTCAGGAGGTATTTTAGTTCCTGGAATATTTCTTCACATTTTGATGTCCAAATGAATTTAATCCCCTTTTTCTAAAGGGTAGTGATTGGACAACCAATCTTGGAAAATCATTTTATGGACCTTTTATAGTATCCTGCTAATCCCATGAAGGACCTAATATCGGATACATCTTTCAGGGTAGGCCATTCCATAATGGATATGATATTTCGGGGTCTTCTGTCACCCCTTCCTTATATATGACATGGCCTAAGTAATGGACTTGCTTCTGAAAGAAATCGCACTTGCTAAACTTAGTGTCGAGATGATGATCTCTTAGTACTTGAAGTACGAGTCTAAGATGTTCTTCGTGCTCCTCCCTATTCTTGGAGTATATTAGGATATCATCAATGAAAACCAATAGAAATTTGTCCAAGAATTTACTGAGTACATTATTCATCAAGCACATAAAAGTGGCGGGGGCATTAGTTAACCCAAATGG
The DNA here is from genome assembly GCA_009831015.1 of Picea engelmannii. Classification (NCBI taxonomy): domain Eukaryota; kingdom Viridiplantae; phylum Streptophyta; class Pinopsida; order Pinales; family Pinaceae; genus Picea; species Picea engelmannii. The sequence continues at coordinate 1,055,921 of ML787002.1, read as the reverse complement.
CACCACCACGAATTCATAGTTACCAAACCTCATCCTGAAGGTTGTTTTGTGGATGTCTTCATCCTTAATCTAGACTTTATGGTAGCCAAACCTTAGGTCGATCTTTGAGAATATGGATGTGCCTCCCAATTGGTCAAACAGGTCATCGATTCTTGGTAAGTGGTACTTGTTCTTTATGGTTTCCTTATTGATTTGTCTGTAATATATGCATAGTCGGAGTGTGCCATATTTCTTTTTCAGAAAAAAAATGGGCGCTCCCCTCAGAGATACACTGGGTCGAATGTAGCCTTTTTCCATCATCTCCTTTAGCTATAACTTGAGCTCAACCAGCTCTGGCCTGCTCATTTTGTATTGCGTTCTAGATCTTGGTACCGCTCTTGGTGTAAGTTATATCGAGAAGTCAATATCCTTTCCTGGAGGTAGACCTGGTACTTGGAGGCAACCCACTAATGAACCATTGCATTTTTACTTTTTCATATTTTATGTAGGGTACATACCTCAGTAGTTCAAGGAATTTATTGACAAATTCATTGATGGTGAGTTGTCCTAGCCTGAGTTCATATAATTCCTTAGTACTCCCATCCATGTATTTCTCTGACAGATACAACTTCTTGAAGTATTTCTCAAACTGTTTCCATGAAAATTCCTTCTCATGGACTCCTTTCACATTCCTAAGGTCCTCCCACCAAATGGAAGCCTTTCCATTCAGGTTAAAGGTGGTTATTTGAGCCTTCAAGTTTTTAGAGTAGTCATGGACTCTGAAGTATTTCTTTAATACAAGTAGCCAAACTTCATCCTCTTCTCCCTTCCTAATCTCTCCATCGAAAGAGGGTGGTTTGGCTTTCTTGAATTCTTTAGGATCATGATTTTTGGAACGCTTCTGCTTCTTTCCTTTCCTTTGAGAATGTGAGCTTGCTCTGCTACTAGAAGATCCTTTGGATTTTCCAGCTTCCTTTCCAGAGGACTCTACCGATGAGTGTCTAGGTTGGACCTTATTTGAGACATTTCTCCCAGTGTGTTCACTTATGGATTCATGTTTTCAAATTTCAGGTAGACTTTGGCTTCTCTTCTTATGTCGTCGATACACATGACTAGTTGGGGGTTCATGTTGTAGCTTCCTCTGTATGTCAGAGAAGCTCTACAACAATACTGCATTCATTTCTGTTTGTTTTTCTTACTCCTTTTTCAATATCTCGTTGTCAGCCTTGCAACTCTGTAAGTCGGACCTAAGGCTCCTTACAGTTTCAGCTAGATCTGGAGGGGTTCCCACCACCCTCCTTTTGTCAGATTTTTCATCTCTATTGTGGGAGCCATCCCCCACTTCATGACATGTCACCATCCTTTAGTATTGAAGTTTTCCCTATTATTTACTGACAGCTCGAGTGTTGACAAAAAACTTATTATTAGCTAACAGTCTATTAGTTCATGAACAATACATGGTTCAATTTCTTAAATGCATACACAGAGTAGAAAGTTTCATTCTTTTCTTTAATAAAATTTTTAACCGGACCTTTTAAGAAATTTGTAAGGTAGAGTGTCACTCCTTTGAAATTACTCTAAATAATGTTTTTAAGCGACTTTTCCATGAGCCCAAGCAGGCCAAGTGTTGTAACCATGCTCTGATACCAATTTATAACACACCCACGATGGGGCATAAATAAATAAAAAAAATCCCTTTCTTCAATTAGTCGAATCCTCCATCCATGGTCCCTAATTCTGGTCAACGGACCATAAAAAATTCCCGAGCTGAAGCAACTCTTTGGTTCCCTACTGGAATCTCTAAGAAATCAATCCATGGGTCTTTGCAAGACTTCACCCGTGAGAACTAGCACCAGGCGCAAGACCTCTCCATGTGACCACTACTCATGACCACAAGGATAAAAAAAAGGTGCATTGTGAAGTCGCGTATTGGGTCCTTGCATGTGATTCACCTCAAATCTCCTGATATACGATCTCCCGACAGGGGCCTAGAACTTGCTAGCTCCTTCATATGACCACCAACTGTGACCCAGGGATCAACCTTAAGCGCCTATCGGGACTTCGCGTTTCATGAAGTTGGAGGGTCACTCACCTCCCTTCTCCCGATCTCTGAAATGTCGATATCTCTTTGCCACAGAGCAACAATATTGATTCTTGCACGATCTGACGGTCCAGATCACGTCGAGATTTTGCGTATAGAAACTCCCGAGATGATTCACCTCCGTTCTCCCGACTCCCATCTCTAACTTCCTAAGTTGTGAGTTAGCGAAACATTGATATCTCACCACACATCCCTTCTCAATTGAAGGCTAGGATCCTTTCACGATCTTGAACTTCGCGAGTTCGCTCTCTTGTGCAACTCCAAAAAGGTTAAATCTTGTGGACTTTCCTCTAGCTCCAATGGTTTTTGGTCCATGCGCTCAGATCTAATGAGATCTTATCCCCTCTATGCTCATCCTTCATCATCTGGACTCTTATCGAACAATTTAGGTGGGTCCCGATAGATCCTTGGATCTGCGGCCCAGATCACATCGCGATTTCAGGTTTCAGAGGTTTAGTTGCACCAACACGCGATTCTCCCATCGTGCAAAATCCAAACTCATGATCCAACGATCAAGGTGGTTTCTGATAGATCCTTAGATATATGGCCTAGATCACATCATGATTTCAATTTTTGAAAATCAAAGGATCCGTCCCTTTCACGATGATTATCAATGTTCATCAGATCTATGAAGGGAGAAGAAGTCGAGGCACTAACACATGCGTTCCTTCCTCAAATCTAACGGTTGTGATAGACCTCATATCCTCCCGAACAGATCTCATCCGTTCAACTTCCAAATGAAAGGATACTCCATTTCGATACTTGAATCTCTCGCTATCCCTCCTGATCTTTTTTAGTTAAGAAGGATTTAAGAGTGTTGTGTTCTTTCTCTTGGACATAACACATAGAGGCATCTTCGACACAACTATTGTGCTCCTTCATCAAGTCTAGGACTTAAGTGGTCCTAGGTTTCTGCTTAGCTCATAGAGAGCCTATGCATATCTGCACAACCTCTCTTGAGCTTAATAGACTCTGTCCTCAGAGGGATTGCGGGATTCAACCTCCACATTTAGGGAAGTACTCACTCAACTCTAGGACGGTGATGAACTTCCCTGGGAAAAGCGCCTTCGAGTGATTAAACTGGGGCACGTGGAAATCCAATCATAATTATAGCCTCTCAAGGGAACGAACGCATATTCATAATTTAATCATTTAATACAGAGAAAGAAACCTTTATATACATGTAAATACTCACATACCTCCATTACTTGCAATTCAAAAATATAAGGCAAGAAAACACTTATCAGAACCATAGAGTGTGATGCGATTTCTGAAAGGGGTGCTCATTTCCACCTAACCATGGGCTCAACCACTCCCAGTGGATTTATCATTGGCCACCCTCGAGCTTTGGCCACGATGATTTGATATTAAATCTCTTACTTCCAACTCAAGGGAAGTTAGGGCTGAAGGTTACTCTCCTTCTCCCAATACATGAATAGATAAGGATGAAGGTTACTCTCTTTCTCCCAATAAAGGAATAGATAAGGACGAAGACTACTCTCCTTCTCCTGCCTCTGTCTCTATTCTCTGTGATCAGAACTCATTGTTTTCACTTTCAATCCTTCCTTAGAACCAAGAGCTTCTTTTCTCATCCTTGCATTTCTCTCTATAGGTATCCCTTTATCCACCATGCTTCCTTTCTTTCCTCCCTCAGCAATATTGTGTGTGGATCGAATCCACCCATTCTGTGGTCAAGTCTGTAAGCCTTATCGATGGGCTATCTTCCCCATCCCTCATTAACTCTTGAAGAGGCCTTCCCACCTACCAACCTAATGGGAATTCATTCTTGGTCAGAGGGTTATTCTGATATGAGAAAATTAATTCCATCATAGTACTGGTTTGGTGGAGGTTAAATCAACCATTCCTGGTCCCCTCCACCACCTTTCAAATCATTTTGTGGTCTCTGTCTTAGCACATCCCCTCTTTCAGAAGTCAAGCAACACGTAACCATTTTCTATTAAAATAATCAGAATTTACATTCATCGACCTTCTACACAAGGTCCATCAAATTAAACATTCACACTTTTAAGTTTTCCATAGTTCCTCGGCCCATATAGTTTTATTTATAGACTGGGGGAAAGAGGGAATTACAATAGGGAACCCTTTGGTTTCAAAAAATTTCATGCAACTACCTTCAGGTTGGAGAGATATGCTAGAATGATCCTGGATGAAGGACCTGCCTGGATTGGGTGCAAATATAGTCCTCCAATTATTTGGTATCCTCCATAGGGTTACCAGAGTAATTATGAAATTCGTAAGGAGGAAGAATCTTCTTTTGAAGAGCTCAAAAATAAGAATGGGTTTAGAAGACCTGGAGAAAACACCTCTCCTCCCTTCAACATCATTGCTTTACATGTAAAATCTTTGCTTGCATTAGTACATGCAAGAAGGTAAGTTGGGGGGTATGTTGAGTTGAGGAAAAGGTATAAATATCCTCCTTATCACCATGGTTTATGATATAATCTTGATTGACTTTTCTGTTAATTAGAAACAATTAGGACATAAAATGATTAAAAAATCTTCTAGAAATAATATTGAGTGATATTGGGAAATTTTTGAATTCCGTTTGAATTGTTTGACTTTATTGTAGGAATGGAAAAATATTGTTAAAATCAAGACAACTAAGAATATTTTGAAGATGCATAGACTATTGGAGATTGAATAAATTAGGCACAAAGCAGTTTTGAGGAAGATTGATTCTCTATTTTGTAATCTTTATAAATAGTGAAAGCAATCTTGAGGATCTTTGGATCCTTAGGATAACTTAATTTACCCATATCATTGTAATATATAGATGGAAATGAACCATAGAGAAAAAGAAAATAATTTTATCCAAGTATTTAGATCTTTGAATTTTTCTGTACAAGCAGTCTATTGTAAATGTTGTACCAGTTATGGAATTAATAGAAGCTTTGAGCGTTTTTACCATATTTTCATACTGAGTTTCTAGCAACAGTACTTCTGAAGACCGTGGGCCTAGTTGGAAGGAGTTACTGTCTCAATCTGTAATTGTATCAATTTGATTTCAGTTCCATGATTTAAATCTCTTTGAAACAGTTAGATAAATGCGTGAGTGTGTTGATGCTTTTATAAATTGGTTATGTTGTTAGTTACAGAGGATATATGTTTCATGTGAATGTTATCGATTTTTGTTCCATTTCCCATTGCTGTAGTTTATTGCTTGGAAGTTCCTCTCATTTCCACACATGATGTCCTTTTATTAAATTTACAGTTGTTGTTCCTTTCGCTTAATTCTACATTTGTTGCTCCTTCTCAATTTGCAGTACTTAGTTGTTCCTTTCGAGCAGATTAAATAATCATTGATCGATCGGTTTATTGAGTATGATCATAGATTAAATTCATGTTTTTTAGCCAGATGAATTCAAAAAATTATTTAATGCCTTTAATTCACATCATGTTATTGCTTAGATTATAATTATGTTGAGTAAAATCTTAGATTCAAAATTTTTATGAATGTGTGAGGAACTTGATGACTAATAAACTCAGATTTTCTTTGACTACATGATTTTAACCTCTACAACTATCTGCATAGACTTTGCTGATATTCTTGAAAGAAAATTTGAATCCATGGTTGATAAATTAATGTTAAGCTAAGGTTGTTTTAGGACATATTTAGAGCCCAACAAGAGGTACCCAATGGGAATGTAGTTATGTGTTATTAGTGGAATTCATTTAATGTATGAGAATGTGGTCATTTAATGTAAGGTGGACTAGGTCCACTATATTAATAAAGGCCCACTATGGTAGTTGGATGTAATAAATGTGAGAAGGCTCTCTAGAAGGTTCCTAGGAGATAGAGAGAATTATATAAAGAAGTGTAAGCATTGTAATGAAGCATAGTGAAGAATATTGTCATTGTAACAAGAAAGTGGTGTTTGAGGAGTGCATTCCTTCCTTAAGAAATAATATATGGTGTTACCCTACCTTAAAGGTTTTCTCTATATTCTTGTGTTCATGTTATGGTGAATGTTTTATGGTTTATTCCTGGTCTTATTGAAGTATACTTGCATATCTAGTATAGGTACTTAACAATTGGTATCAGAGCACTTTCCTTGGCCAAAGAAGGGAAGAATGTCTTTCTCTTTTTGCAGAATTTTTTCACAACACCAAGTTATATTAGCACATGTTTTCACTAATGACATCATCTCTTGATAATATAATTTAACATGATCGACAAAACATGAACTAAATTATCAAATTTGTAATATTGTGGATAGATTGAAATATCTTTTTCCCGTTGGATTCAAAATAGAATCTTGTTCATTGTATGCATGTCTATTTCTGCCTAACTCTTTATAGATAGATCTAGTTTTCTTAACAAAATAGATATTTTATAGATAGATCTATTTTTCTTGATTGGTAATGTTGTTCATTGTATGCATGTCTATTTGTGCCTAATTCATTATAGATAGATCTATTTTGATTAACAAAATATTGTAGACAAAAGAAGTATAGCTTTGTTCCTTGCAGTATTTCTTTTGCACCAAGAGCTTGGGCATCAATATCAAGGGTTAGAGCAATGGGGACAACTGATGGAAAGGAGGTAGGTCATCTATCTAATTCTTTCATATCCCCTTTTTGTTTTGTATGTGGGCATAGAATAGATTTAAGGGGAAAGTAGGGAACCATTTGTTACCTTATGTCTTGGATCAAAGGAGTCTTAATCCAAAGGGGTTTCACCTGTTCGCAGGGGAAAATTTTCCGCAACAACGGTCTCATGTATCTCACTTCCATTAAATGAGACAATAAGTTTTCAACTATATTCATTTCTAGATTTATGGAGACACTTAAGGAAATGCATTGACAAGTTGGAAAAAGGATTTTTAAATACATTGCAAGAACAACAATATATGGTATTTTATTCTCAAACACTAAGAATAATTGTTCGGCTGGATATACCAATAACAACTTTCCAGGTGTCCTAGATGACAAAAAGAGTACTTCAAGGTATGTATTTCATTGTGTTTCAGGTTTGATTTCATGGAAATCCAAGAAGTAGCCTAGTGTGACGACCTCATCAATATAAGTGAAGTATATAGTAGCAACAACATGAGCTCATCAAGAAGTTTGTTTACGAAGATTATTGAATGATCTCAGACATGAACATGAAGGACCAACTCCATTTTATTGTGAAAATAATTCTTCCATAGCTCTGTCCAAGAATCATGCGCTTCACCAAAAAAACAAGCACATAGATACAAGATATCATTTTGTAAGAGATCTTGTAAAGAATCGTGATGTATATTTAGAATTTTGTAATTCAAAAGACCAATTTCCTAATATATTCACAAAGCCATTGTGAAGAGATGTTTTTGAATTTCATACATGGAATCTAGGTGTTGTGGATGCTAAGAATTCAATGGTCACACTACTAAATTTGAACGTTTTTACGATGAAGTTTCGTCGGAATAGGGTCATTGTTGTGACCAAGATGATTTGTTTTTTCATCAAAATAGATTTGTTGGTCTAGCGAATACACATGCATCTTCGTCGGTTTAGTAACCGGGAAAAGAAGCCTATACACAATAGGGAAAAGTTACCATTCATCGGTCCATCCACCAAGATTAGTCGGTCTAGTGACCCACTTTAGTCGCAAGCCTTGCTAGCATATCTAAGGAAAACATAATCTTGGTCACTCTAGTGACCATAATTAGACGGTCTAGCGACTAATGTTAGTCGGTCTAACAACCCACTTTATTCGCAAGCCTTGCTAGCATATCTAAGGAAAACATAACCTTCGTCACTCTAGCGACCATAATTAGTCAGTCTAGCGATTAATGTTAGTCGGTCTAATGACTAATATTAGTCACAAGAGTGACCAAGACAACCCTAGCAAACTTAGTCAAGAGACCAAATGGCTATACAAGCGACGAACCTGTTCATTGGTAGAGCGACTAATGTTGGGTCTTTTTTTTTTTTTTTAAATATGCCATTCACACAAGAATAATGTTGGGGTTCTATTAGCGATCAAAAATCACTTGCTAATATTTCCCAAATCACATGATAAGAGGATCATTAGGTAGAAGAGTTATTTTTAAATCTTAAAGTTTTAGAGGTTTTGAGAAAGGTTCAGATTCACATAAATTCAATTAAATGAAGATTTCCCCCCTAAAAATAGGTCAAAGGTTAATTTTACCTTTCGGCAGCTAAATGTGAAATTTACAGTTTAATGAGCCGCCGAAAAGCTCTGACTTTCGACAGCTAAAAGGAAAAATACATGACTAGTAAGTCGCCAAAATCTTTGAAGAGTCCAAATCGGTCTTCTTTTTGCCTAGATCGCATTTTTCCATTTTCAGAATCCGTGGGAATGATCTCAAATTAAAGATAATAATTTTATTTTTAAATCTTAAAGTTTTAGAGGTTTTGAGAAAGTCTCAAATTCACATAAATTCAATAAAAGGAGTATTTCACCTTTAAAAATAGGCCAAAGGTTAATTTTAGCTTTCGGAAGCTAAATGTTAAATTTATAGTGTAATGAGCTACCGAAAAGATCTGACTTTTGGTGGGTAAAAGTCAAAATACACGACTAGCAAGCTATCGAAATCTCTGAAGAGTCTAGATTGGTCTTCTTTCTGCCCAAATTGCATTTTTCCGTTTCCAGAATCTGTGGGAATGATCTCAAATTAAAGTTAATAATTATCAGAATATATATCATCCTCTTCATCAAGTTTTGAAGGCGTATGGTAAGAGAATGAAGCCAAATGGCATGTTTATTCTTTATAGAAATCGCCCAGCCATCAAAGACAAATTTTGAAATCTATGATTTTCACCAGCAAGCTGCCAAATAATTCTCCAGGTTGTCAAATTCGACTTATGATGATAATATTGGATCATTTATGCTAAAAGATCAAATTGATTATGTTTATTTTTTGTATTTTGGATCCATTAAATTAAGATCTTGAAACCTTGATGTAAAGGCTATAAAAGCCTAAGAATTCTACAACACCAAAGGGGGGGAAAATAGTCTGAGGACTATGGTTATATTCTTGAAGACTTGTACATTTCATCCTTTGGATATGTCCATGAATATATCTTGACATCGAGCTTCTTTCACTTTGTTTGTTCATTTTTCATATCCTTTCTTTCCAAGTTTATGTATACTCAATGACAGAAGGTTGTCATCGCATCTCTTTGTTGGTATATTAGAATTATATACATTGCTTCTTATGTTTGTCTTAGTGCCATATAGTTGTCATCCTATTAGTGCACTCATAAGCTTAAGCTACAAGTATTTACTTATTATGTCTGGCCATCTACTATATACAAATCTTATATATGTTTCTGCTGGTATGAAGAAGTATCTTACCTATGATTACTGGCCATTCACATATGCCTTTGTGTAGGTATTTCTTTCTAGCATTATGAGTCTTCTCCATGTTTTCACACATTGATTAAAACCTTTTGAGAATCATAGTTGAAAGCCTTGGTATTTCAAGTGACCCATGTTTTTTTAAATGGATGTGAGTTTATAATGTCATCCGATTTGATCATTTTTCCTCCACAGTTTATTGATCTATTTAAGTTACGGAGCTTACACCCTTCTACAGCTAGGGAGTGATTTCTTGGAGAGATAACACTTTCATTATGTACTTGGGAGCTGGCACTAGAGTCAAACCCTTAATGGTTAATATCGGTGATCTAATTTACCTTGTCATTTCTGGATGTAAGCACCATTGTGATGAGTCTCAATCCATTCTAGGGGGTTTAATATCGAGCCTCAAATTGTGGAAGGTGAATCTAGAGCATTGAGTGGAGGAGCTTTAAAAGAAGCAGACCTCCCTTACAGAGTAGTTGGGCACTATTAAATCGAAGGAATTCCTGTAGATGTGGAAAATCAATGCCTAAGAGAAAAATCCAGGGAACAAGAAGCTGAATTTAGAAGCTACAACGACATGTAAAGAATATAGTCAACCTTCCCGAGCTTGATACATGCCCTAGGAGTTTGATAGTTACATCCAACATATGACCAATTTTAATACATTTCTCATCAAGATGGAAATAACAATTGAAGGAATAACTATGTATAATGTGCATATTAATAAGAAACACAAAAATCCTATGAAATTTATTAAGTTAAAATATGTGCATTTGGTAGTTATACAAATAATCTATCCGTAGTCAATTTTAATATTTCACAATTTTCAGATACAATTAGGCTGAAAAAAAATTCTGAACTATGATTACTACTTTCCAATATCCCCATAACATTTTTTCATGCAAGGAAAATAATTTTATTTCATGATAAATCAATGTTGAACCTAAATTATTGAAAGAGTTAATAACATACTTATTTTACCAATTTCAACAACCATTTTCTAAATTTCATCTAGGGAAATATCAGTATAGTGAGTAGAGACAAAATAGATTGGTGTCCACTTTTCCATAAAATCACGGACTGTTACATGTTTTCCTTCATGGTTCACTAGGTTAAAAAACCCACCAATGGCAACTTTGCCTACTAAGGGCCCGTCTTTCACCTATGTACATAGATTCTTTATTTTTGAAAACAACAAAGAGTGAAAATATCTCAGATTTCACATAGACCATGATATGACAAAAACTACATACAATGAAATAATGAAACACTCTTTCATGTAAACTCATCTAAAAGATATTCAATGAATGATTCAAGGAAATGTATGTGACAACAACATATTCACTTAAGTGTGCAAATGCCACATGTGTTTGTGTTTGTATACAATGCCTAGAGGATGATGCTTTCAATATCAAGAATAATGCAAGTATTCAAACTATTAAGATCAATCAATGACTAAATTTTAATGATATACACAATTTCCTAATAGAGCACAATAATTTTATTTGAAGTATCTATGACTTTGATCAAACTAATTTCAAGACATAAATATTTCAAAGCCAAAAAACGTTTCATATGTGTCAATCCAATAATCCAATAGTATCCTTCTGAGTTCATTACATATCAAAAGTTGGGACTGTCTATTTGAATTCAATTCAATATGTATCAGTCCTACTTGTCCTAAATATGCAAATGCAAATGATATGTAAGCCCTCCAAATGCACACAAGTTAATATTTTTAATGTTGCATATGTATGTAGATTGTAGGTTATGTTCCCCACAAATTATCTCTGTCAAAAACAAATTAAATGTGGTTGGGAATGACTATGTTCACACAGTCATAATTGAAGGTTTTGCTATGATTTTGGGTGGAGAGTTTGGGAGGCGGTTTAGGTAGAGTGACTATGAGGCATGTGAGTTTTTTTTTAGGGGTGTGTCAAAGTGGAGTAGGGTCTTAAATTAAGACTTCAGGACAATCAACAGTAAGGGTTTATGTAGGTAGTTGTGGGGTGTCTGAATGTTTAGGAGATAGGGTTAATGGCCTTGCGTTAGGGAGATAATGGCCTAGGCATGAAAGGGGAGATATCCTAGGGTGAGCTAGTATGAAAATAGGTCAACGTTAGGTAGGTTGGGACTGAAAAAATAGCTTAGGACAGTCAAATGGTAGACAACCCCGAGGATGGATGTGAGTTTTTAGGATAGTAGGAGAGAGGCCTAGAGATCTTGCGTTAGGAGTCTAATAGTTTAGAGTGGTGGCTAGGTTAGGGTAGGTTGCTAATGAATATGGACAACAAACTTCACAAAGAGTGTTGTCCAAAGGAAATTCCTTGAAACACTTTTAATATTTACCATTCCAATAAAGTTGTGTTCAAACCAAGAATGTGTATTATTAATGTCAACACCACCTAAGTAGCAATTCTTTATCTTTTCAAAATGCTGACATATAAGAAAATTATTATTAACTAGACCTAAGTAATGCCTCCCTTTAAATGAATATTATAAATAACTACAAAAAATTTTGATCCCCATTTAACTAAATGTATGGCATGTTTCTTTCCTTTGGGGAGCTTCTCAAGGTGCAATGGATATTTTCTTTACAAATGAATGATTATGGATTTACTGGAAATGATTTTCTTAATCCTTTTTTATGTTAGGATACCTGACTTCTGAGTTTTTCTTTTTATGAATGAAAGTACCCAATAATAGGGAAATGTAAGAATGCCAAGATATGATAATTTTATCAATGTTCATTAATTACCTCAAAGGTAGGTCAATGGGACTCAAAAGTACAATTGAGTAGTCACCCATTGTGGGATAATAGTCTCCTAGAAGCTGAATTATAAAAAAAAAATAAGTTAAAATACTGAAAAAGAGAAATGACAAAATGGAAATTTCATATGTAACATGAAAAAGCGATGCTCATCCTCATTAGAAGATGAAGCCCTCGATGTCACTACAAAAATAGTACTAAAAGTAGAGAAGGGAGAAGATGATTTCACCGGTGAGTCACCAACCACAGATTGGTCAATTCATTGCCTGACAATGTCTTTAGGGGAGAGTCCAGATTTGAGAGGACTTGAGTATGTAACCATGGGTGAAATTAAAAATACCTAGCGATTGAAGGTTGGTTTCATGAAGGGAGTTTGTAGTAGAAAATTAATTGTGATATGAAAGAGATCTCCTCAAAATCGTAGTGGGGGTAGGTCTACTATATGGAGGTTGAATAAAAGTGCATAGCCCATCCAATATAGTATTTGGTGTGATCTAGGTATGTTCCTATGACTCATTTCCACCAACTGTTTTGATCGAGAGAAGAAAGGAAGTGATTAGCTTAATATGATCCATCCTTATAGGTCCATGTAATATCTATCCCCTGTATCCCAAAATTTTCATGATAAAATGAGTTAGGATTCTCTAGTATGGATACCAAAAGAAGGTAGAGAGAGAACTGCAAGAGTGTCGGTAGTAGAGGACATAAATTAAGTGTTGACACAAAGGGTGGATATATTATATACACAAACAAAAGGAAACTAGGTCTTCTGTTTTAACATAATGGAGAAGGGACCACCATTATTGAAGACGACACACCCACCACTCAGAAAAACAAAGTGGAATAATTTTCACACTCAAAGATTTCAATTGTAGATATCAAATTCATGGATGCAAAGATGAATCATCCTCAAAATATAATTGTATTTATACTTACCCTGAATTTACAACAAAAGTGGATAACATAGGCGATCACACCAAAGGTAGACATAGACCGTGAAATAATAAGAAAACAATATCACCTTGGAGAGAATTGGTTAAAAAAATAACACATTCATGAGATGGACAAGGGGTTCTAGTATTAAAAAGGGCATTCCTTCCACTCATAGGGCATGTGGAATGGAATAGGAACCTTGATACTGGATTGTTTTAAATATCCTATTGATAGTCCGGACAAAGACAATACACACCTCATTACTGAACTCAATTGAATGATGAGAAGTTCTTCCCATTGCTACAATTAATCACCACACAACACATAAATCTAAATTATGGCATCACCTTATTTATGATAAATGATTATAAGTTGCACTTAACTAAAAGGAACATAATTACAACTGTGTTCTTGTCACAGGTTCAACTATATCATTAGCTCAAGGAAGTATTTAATAAACAAGTGACCAAAAGAACAAACCCACACAAACATGGCAACAACAACAATTGCAAGGTATACTTATATGGAACTTAGTATATAAATCTAGTTAGAAGGGACATGATCCAAGTTATTGGCTTTAGTCAGTTAAAATGGTATGTTGTTATAGGCATTGCAATAAATCAAATGATATATTAATCGCCCAAAAAATAACAAGAATGGGGGACTGTGTTAGAGTGAATATATATCTAGCATTAAAATGGTCGGACTGTCTTTGTAATAGTTATGCCAGTCCTAAATTAAGTGCCAAGTTAGTAGCTTTAGTAGCTTTAGGGAGCTATAGAGATTAGGTCTAGATGTCTTGCGCTAGGCCACTAAGAGTCTAGGATTGCTAGGATTAGGATGTAGGTTAGGTTTAGGGTAGGCTGAGGTATGTAGGGGTAGCCTAGGTTAGGTTAGGAGGTTTGAAACTCCTAGGAGGAGCAAGAAGCATATGAAGAGGATGCTTAACCTCAGGGTCACCACATCAGTGTGTACTACATTGATTTAGGCTAGGAACAGTGTTGGCTAGAGCGACATACCTTGGGGATTGTGCCCACCGCCATGCATCTTTAACACTCACGGAGTCAACATAACTTTATCTTCTTAAATTCAAATTTCCTAAAAAAAATCATTGATCTCCACATTCATTACGAAATATCATGATAGTCATAAATCAACCAAAAATCACCTTCAACCAATCCTTAACAAGATCCATACCTTTGAGTGATGGGGTGCCTCCAATGTTGCTCCTCTCCATCCTGCGATTCATCACATGACTTAATTATATTTCATAATAGTAATTAAAGATGTAACAACCTCTATAATTTAATGACTAAAGATGAATACCTGAATGAGCTTCTCTTCGTTTCGAGAATAAATTATTCTCTATTGAAGAGGACCAACCACATGAATGTGGAAGCTCTTTTGGCCCCTCCCCCCCTCTCACATCACTCTCATTTCCCCATAACTAATCTATCTATATTTTAAAACTATAATTAGAAATGACAGTAACATTAAATGTAAGAAAAAAACATTCATCGTCATGTGCTAAAACAAAAAACATGAAATAACATTCATGACATGTAGGAAAAAAAAATACATTACATTAGACCAGAAATATATTGGATTTATATTAATAATAAAATGTCTAATCATTTTTTTAATTAATACAGATTTAATTACAATGTTTTATACTTGGATTAGTCGGTGTAGTAGAAATAGTAGTTGGTGGCTGCATTTTTGTTTCTGTGTCTGTTGATATCCGCTCTCAATTGGCATCTACACTCTCTACAATATGAAACAATATAAGTATTTAGTACATAATATACCCTAAATATTAATACTCATTGAAAAATGGAAAAACATTAAAAATGTACGCATACCACTATGTAATGGTCCTTCGACAACAACGCTTGAATCAATATGGGGGTCATGGTTTGGTTCATCAATTGATACATTAGGAGCATTGGTAGCATTGTCACTCTCCTACGAATATGGAAAAGACACACATTATTTTACATTTTAAATGAATAAAAAATATATTTTACATTACAAGTAATCAATGAGTAAAAACTAATCGACAAGTTTTTAATTTCATTTTATTTACCATCTCCTCCAAAGAGACACATGGCAATTTCCCCAAGATTCTTCATTGCGCCCATTCCATCAAAAACCTACATGAACCTGACCTTTAGATCTTATTCTATGGCTTGGTCATTGAACAAATCCTCCTGCATTGAGAAATATCAAAATCATTAGTCACTAGCTGCAATGAATTACATATTTTGTGACGATGATAAAAAAAAAAGTAAAATGTTTAGGCACTTACAACCCATGCCTTTAATCTCCCACTACCACCTTGGCCCATTTTATGTTGGTCGTGTTTTTCTTGTCTTGCCTTTGTTTCCTTGGAAGTGTCTTGGAGTCTATGCAATATTTTTAAATATGTTAGATATTGATTTTTTTCCTCGTAAAGTAAACAAAAGACCATCATAGTAAATTAAAAACACCTCTTACTTGTAACATCCCGCTCTGGCGCACTTACCAAACTTATTCTTTGAGGACACTTGCTCGCAAGTAATATAGATTTTTATGATGATAAAACTTTTTCCTTCATTATGATGCGTTAAGTTATATGACATGATGTTTTTACTACCTTGATGTAGACAGGTGCTGCTGACTCAGTTTCATTGAGTGTGCAGGGTTTCGGACCTTGAGGATGCGGACGCATCGGTGGAACTCCCTTGGACTCCGGATTGAGTCAGGGAGTGGGCCAATTGGGTTGTTTCATTTATGGTGATATTGTTTTGATTTGATGCTATTGATTTTATGATATGTTGTTGACATGATCTGACATGATGGTTGATGATGCAGGCTGACGATAGATTGCCGACCAAGACTCACATATGGAGTAAAGGGGCCACTCATGAGTTCCAGAGAGATTGAGGGAGAGGTGTGGACAACAACCCTGCCACAGCCTACTAGCACTCCCGCCGTGGCTCGAACTGTAGGTTAATGATTACCTACTTCAAGAGGATCCACGATGTCGTGAGGGTAGACTGAGACAGTCACTCACAATGATTCTAAGGGGCGCGCAATAAGGCGGGGGCCTTATTCCTTAGAGCCCTTAGTCTCCCACAAGTTCACCTGGCGGAGTGTTGACTCCAGGGGTTATAGATGTCTACCAATCCGTCAAGTCAGCGAGTGGCACCCTTGGA
>ML787002.1:1027942-1039083 GCA_009831015.1 Picea engelmannii | reverse complement strand
AGATTCTACAAAAATAAACCTAGGGCGTAAACTAAAAACCCTCCTAGGTGTTAATTAAAGTCTTCTTAAAAGTAAAGGGGGTAAAGTAATGAGGGAATTAAATTAAGTGAAACCCATGGCTTTTAAATGATAAAGAAGAAATACAATTTATTAAAGTGTGGGAGTACAAAAGCTAGGAATTTAAAAATATATTGAAAAGATTAAAAACCACATTTATCTTTTGGGTTCAAAAATAAAAATAACAAGAGAGAATTAAATAATAGAATTAAAGAGACTAGAATTAAGGAGTAAATTAAGGAGTAAATTAAGGAGTAACTTAGGAGTAAATAAAGGAGTAAATTAAGGAGTAAATTATAAGAAAATTAAGGAGTAAATTAAGGAGCGATTTTTGGGGAAGTGAGGGGATTGAGTCTTTTAATAATTAAAAAGAATTAATTTTTGGAGAACCATAGGGATGAGTGACACTTGGACGGCAGAGTATGTTTTGAAGTTAGTCATTAAAAATTAATTAATTAATGATTTAAGAAAGAAGGTGGGTGTCAAATTCTATAAAAGGAGGGGAAAGGAAGGAAGAAAGGGGGGGGAACGGTTAGCGTAACATACGCTGTCGAATTGTGGCTTGACGGATTGCTTGTGAGGAGTTGGGTTATCTCAGCTGTGTTGGAGTGGTAGCTCAGCCGTGGAGGCGAGCTGAGAAGCTAGTCTTGTCTCTGGTTCTTGTGTGGCCCCTTTGCTGCTCGGGGGGCTAAGGGGGAAGCAGAGTACCCCTAGCATTTGGCTGGGAGGTACCGGTGAGATTTTTACGGTCGAAAAGTGGGAGCGGCAGGGAGAGAGGACCAGGCACGGCGCGCGGGACATCTTCCAACGCGGGCGTAAGGCAACGGTATGATTTTAATTGGTAAAGTAGAAGGCATTTTTATATTCAGAAATTTTAATATTATTTATGCTGTATTTTCCCTTCCATTCGTCGCTCTGACTGTATGAAATCTTTCTGCCAAAATCTGGACATATGCAAATTAAATGATGGTGCGGTAATGTGTAAGGTGTAATATCGTTGTTATATATTTTTATTTGACGACCTGGACTGTATAAAACGATGGCGGTTATAATTTAGGACTGTGTATTGAGTTATTAATCATCTAATGAAAATCGTTTGTATTCTGGAATGATCAACGCTTAAAATGTTTAAATGCTCTGCGTTTATTGATATCTTTGGGGCATTTTTAATCTGAGTTTAATGCGCGAATGACCTGCGGTTTATTGATGTCTTGGGAGTTTGATCTGGGGTTTAAAGGCTTAACGATCTTCGTTTCCTTTCAATGATATTTGGGCTTGAACTATGCTTTGCATGTTTAATGATCTGTGTTTGATCTGCGTTTTATTGAGATCGATGGGTGTTCTGGCTGTGTACGTTGGTTTTTATACGCTGTATTTTATTGGGTATTTGTACTGGTGATTGGGGCGTATTGATCTGCGACTAAAATTTCTTGATGCTCTATGTATTAACCGAGGCATGGGGCATTTTCTTTTATCTGCGATTTAATGTTTACTGTTCTGCGTTGCTGATTTCTTGGGCGTTGACTTCCATCGTATGCATTGGGCAGTAGGTTGGGCACTCTCATCATTGCGGTGGGCGTGTTTTTTTTTCTGTTATTTGGATGTTTCATCGACCTGCAATCTGTTGTCTTTCATTTCCCATTGCATGCGTTCTTTTTCTCTGGGGTTTGAGCGTTTTGGATACGTCTCGGGTCTGCTATTTGCCAATAGAACTGGCTCCTTTACCTTGCGTTTACTGGTAGCAGCTGATTCCAGCTGTCCCACTATGGTTTTTTTTTTTATTTTAGAACCCTCTCTTCAGCATTCCGCCTTCTGAATTATGGTATTGTCAAATCTGAATTTTGGATTATTGGGTATCGGGTGTGCCTGGTTGATGAGCTCTTTGTGTGTATAATCACGCATTGAATCTAGTCTAGTTCTATTGGGTGCATTAATTCATTGAATCTACTCTAGTGTGTAGAGGGTGCATTGAATATGGAGCATAATCACACATTGAATCTCGTCTAGTGTTTGTTGGGTGCGTTAATGCAGTGAAGAATCTTTTCTAGCTTCAGTTGGGTGCATTAATGCAGCGAATCTACTTTGGTGTGTAGAGGGTGCATCGAATATGGATACTAGTTTAAATCTATTTTATCCCACATTATAATCATAAACCTAAAGTAAATTGCAGATTTTGAGATTGGGCTATTTAGAGTTTATGTTTAAACCTGCATGTAATTTCTAGAACATGAAATATAACTTTCTTTTTGAGGCATATCACAGATTTGAGTTTAGATGAATACGTGCTAATGAAATCAAAGAATTCTGTATCGCAGATTCTGTTGGAATGATGTAAAAAAAAAAAACANNTTTTTGGAGTGGTTGTCGTAACGAGGAGGTCCGTTATATATGGTATCAGAGCGGGTTCGACCCGTGACTTGGGATTCGCTACGGGTTCTGTTGACATGATTATGTTGATTATGCTGTCGCTGATTGAGTTGATTGTGTGTACAAGTAATCATGGTTAGAGGACGCCGCAGAGGCAGACGACGGGGTGCTAGGGGAGGAGGCGCGATGCCTCCAACAACATCCATGCCGAAGGGGTCTAACCCCCAGGGAGGCCAACAGGTCCTTGGGCAGGAGCAGATCGCAGTTTCCGATGTTGTGGTGATGATGAGATATTTCCAGCGCATGTCCGAGGTGCTGATCAACAGAATGGATAGAGAGGAGGCCAAGGCGCCGACACCTGCTGAGGTTCTGCCACGCGCATCAGCCGTTATAGGTAGCATTCACCGTGAACTCAAGAAGGTGAAATTTCCTGAGTTCTTTGGTGCCCCGTATGGCACAGCCGCCGAGGCATGGTTGGAGAATATGGCGATGTGCTTCACACTTCGCGATTATACCTCCAACATGAAGGTCCGCATGGTGGTCTTTCAACTAAAGGGGAGCACTCTTCTATGGTGGAAGACGCTCCTACCACAGCTGAACATGGCCATCGAAGACGTGTCATGGGAACTGTTCAAGGAATGATTCTGAGAGAGGTATCTTTTAAAGGAATTCATTGAACGTCATCTCAATGAGTTCAACGCATTACAAAAGGAAGGTTGTACAGTGCCCGAGTACGAGGTACGTTTTATGGAGCTGCTCCGGTATGCTCCGCATCTGAACACTAAGAAGATCAAGGTCAACAGGTTCGTGTTTGGCCTTAACGACAGCCTGCGTGCAAAGGTTAGGATTTTGATGCCTCAAACCTTGCACGACGCTATCCAAAAGGCCCTCATAGCAGAGGAGGAGCATATCAGTGGGGGTCAGACCAGGACTCCAACCAGACCTGCAGGGCAGGGTTCATCTGGTACACCGCAGTAGCAGACGCCAGTGAGACACACGTCGGGGTATCGTGGCTTCCAGAGAGGATCCGCTTTTACTACCCCACGACGACCGTCGCCTCAGCAGCGGACACCTTACCGAGGACCACAACAACAACAACAGCGTCACCCGCAGCAGCAGCAGTTTAGACCTATTCAACAGAACAGACCAGGGTTTCAGGTCGGTGGGCAGTCATCTTCTACTTCGGGCACCAGGACTACTGGGCCGAAGAAGGGGTGTTGGACGTGTGGGGAGCCACACTACCAGCGCGATTGTCCTGTGGAGAGGAGCAGGGCGTCCGGATCAGCTGGACCCGCTACAGTGGGAGATATGGGCAAGGCCCATCGGATTCATGTAGCGGTGAATAACCGCCAGGTAGAGCACTAGTTGACAGTTCTCGAGACGACAGGTACTGTCGTTGACCAGACCCTTAGTATTTTGACAGACCCAGGTGCTACTAAGAGTTTCATTTCTGGTGCAGCGCTGAAAAGGATTAAGGTAAAGGCAGTCGAATAGGATGAGTTTAGCTTTGTAGAGATGGCTTCGGGAGCCAAAAAGAAGGTCAGAGGAAAGGTTACGGGCTGTGCCCTTAACCTGAGAGAGTTTTTCATGAAGGTCAACTTGTACGTCACGATCTTAGGATCTTATGATGTCGTGATCAACATGGATTGGTTGGAATCGCATGAGGCAATACTCAACTACAAGACGAAATGGTTAAGCCTGGTCGATGATGAAGGAAAGGAACGAGTAATAGTAGGACGGAACCAGGGAGTATCCCTGAGGTTCGTCTCTTCCTTACAATTACAGAAGAGTATGCGCAAGGGGTGAAAACTTTATGCGATCCTTGCGCTAAACGAAAAGGGGGTGGCAGAAGGTCTAGAACACCTTCCGGTGGTGAAGGATTTTACGGACGTGTTTCCAGAGGAGTTGCCTAGGATGCCGCCAGAAAGAGAATTGGAGTTTACTATAGACCTAAAACCAGGGACTGAAACGATAGCGAGAACGCCTTATCGGATGTCGACCCCAGAGTTGCAAGAGTTAAAACTGCAACTGAAGGAGTTGTTGGACCTAGGACTTATACGCCCTAGTGTGTCACCGTGGGGTGCACCAGTTATTTTCGTTCGGAAGAAGGACGGATCATGGAGGCTTTGCATTGACTATCGTCAACTGAACAAGGCTACGATTAAGAATCAATATCCCTTACCAAGAATTGACGATCTGTTCGATCAAATGAAGGGTGCGACGTTGTTCTCCAAGATCGATTTGCGATCAGGGTATCACCAATTATGGATCAAGGAGGATGACCTCCCTAAGACCGCTTTTAAGAGAAGATTTGGACATTACGAATTTACTGTTCTACCTTTTGGACTGACAAACGCCCCAGGGGTATTCATGAGTTTGATGAACGGGGTGTTTCGCGAGTACTTGTACAAGTTCATCCAAGTATTCATTGATGATATTTTGATCTACTCTCGGACGACGGAGGAGCATGACGAGAACTTGCGCTTGGTACTACAGTGTTTGAGAGAGCATAAATTATATGGGAAGCTGTCCAAATGCTCTTTTTATCAATCCAGGACTCACTACTTAGGGCATGTCATATTCGACGAAGGTATCGCCGTGGAGCTAGCCAAGGTTGAGGTTATTATAGAATGGCCTGCGCCGACGAATGTCATAGAAGTGCGTAGTTTTATGGGTTTAGCAGGATACTATCGATGGTTTGTCGAGGGATTTTTGAAGATAGCAGGTCCGATCACGGAGTTGTAAAAGAAAAACAAGAAGTTTATTTGGACTGATAATTGTGCGGAAGCATTTCGAAGGCTTAAGGAGTTTTTGACAACAACGCCGATACTAAAGGTCCTTGACATGGACGCTGACTTCTTGGTATGCACTGACGCATCCAAGGAAGGTTTAGGCGGAGTCTTGATGCAGGACGGACGAGTGATTGCGTACATTTTGAGGAAGCTAAGAAGACATGAGGAAAACTACGCGATGCATAATTTGGAGTTATTAGCCATCGTATATGCCTTAAAGGTATGGAGACACTACCTGGTTGGACGAAAATTTGAGTTAAGGACTGATCATTGTGGATTACAACACATTTTTACGCAAAGCGACCTGAACGTGCGACAACGGCGTTGGTCGGAATTGCTTAACGAGTACGACTTCGAGATTACTTACATAAAGGGAACAGTGGACCGAGTGGCATATTCTTTGAGTCGGAGGCCACGCATCTTTTCGGTGTTTCCTCTTCAAACGAATCTTCGCGAGAAGATTCTCACTTTACAGCATGATGATGACTGGTACAAGGAAGTCGAGGATTTTATCGGACAAAACACTATGATGGTACCACGATATGAGGGATTTACCTTTGACAGTGATGGGTTATTGAGATTTAGAGGTTAGATTTACGTACCGCCAAATGACGAGTTGAGGATGTTGATCCTGAGTGAGGCTCATAGAACCATTTACATGGCTCACCCCGGAGTTACGAAGATGAGGGTAGACCTCAATCCCTTGTTCTTCTGGAAAGGAATGAAGGCTGACATAGTCAACTTTGTGGCTAGATGTCTCGAGTGTCAGTAGGTGAAGGCTGAACATAGACACCCGGCAGGATTACTTCAACCACATGCCATTCCGGAATCGAAATGGGAAGTCATTTCGATGGATTTTATTGTTGGATTGCCCCTGACGGCAAGGAGACACGACTCAATTTTTGTGGTGGTAGACACTCTAACGAAGAGTGCTCACTTTATTCCTGTGCGTACGACGTATCAGGCACTGGACATAGTGAGAGTCTTCATCAGTGAGATTGTGAGGCTGCATGGCATGCCTAAGAAGATTATATCCGATCAAGGATTGGTGTTTACTGGACGATTTTGGACGAGTTTCTAAGAGGCCTTGGGAACCCAACTCAATTTTAGTACTGTGTATCACCCAGAGACTGACGAACAAACAAAACGTACGAACCAAACCTTGGAAGACATGTTGCACATGTACATGATGGACCAACAAAAGCGTTGGGAGGAATTCTTGCCTCTCGTAGAGTTCACTTACAACAACAGTTACCAAAGCACCATTAAGATGGTGCCTTTTGAGTTTCTTTATGGGTGACCGTGTCGAATGCCCTTGAGTTGGGATCGGCTTGAGGATAGGGTCCTGGTGGGACCAGAAGCGATCCAAGAAATGGAAGAGCAGATGCAAACCATAAGACAAAGGATAAAGGAAGCGCAGGATCGACAGAAGAGTTATGCCGATGCGCACCGAGTCGACCGTAGTTACGAGGTCGACGATCGAGTCTTCTTGCGGGTTAAACCACATAAGAGTTCGATCCAGTTTGGAAAGGGAGCTAAACTCTCTCCTAGGTTCGTGGGACCCTTCGAGATTGTGGAGAGAAAGGGGCTCGTGGCCTATCGACTAGCCTTGCCTGATTCTTTGAGGCATATGCACGATGTTTTTCATGTATCTGTTCTGAGACATTATGTTAGTGATCCTACACACGTGATTGACATGAGTTCCTTGCAGGTATCGGACAAGGGAGTGCTCACAGCTGAGCCAGTCCATATTTTATATCAGCGCGTTTGACAGTTACGACGTCGAACGGTAGATCAGGTCAAGGTCCAGTGGGACAGTTATAGTCCGCACTCGACGACCTGGGAGGACGCATATGATATGCGCCAACAGTTTCCATTTTTGTTTTATAGATAGACTTATGATACTGTGGTACTTATGATTTTATGGTACATTTATTTCGACATTTATACTGAGAAACTTCGGGACGAAGTTTAGACCAAGAGGGTGTATGTAACATCCCTCTCTGGCGCACTTACCAAACTTATTCTTTGAGGACACTTGCTCGCAAGTGATCTGGATTTTTATGATGATAAAACTTTTTCCTTCATTATGATGCATTAAGTTATATGACATGAAGTTTTTACTACCTTGATGTAGACAGGTGCTGTTGAATCAGTTTCATTGAGTGTGCAGGGTTTCGGACCTTGAGGATGCATAGGCATCGGTGGAACTCCCTTGGACTCCAGATTGAGTTAGGGAGTGGGCCAATTGGGTTGTTTCATTTACGGTGATATTGTTTTGATTTGATGCTATTGATTTTATGATATGTTGTTGACATGATATGACATGATGGTTGATGATGCAGGCTGACGATAGCTTGACGACCAAGACTCACATATGGAGTAAAGGGGCCACACATGAGTTCCAAAGAGATTGAGGTAGAGGTGTGGACAACAGCCCTGCCACAAGCTACTCGCACTCCCGCCGTGGCTCGAACTGTAGGTTAACGATTACCTAGTTCGAGAGGATCCAGGATGCCATGAGGGAAGACTGAGACAGTCACTCACGATGATTCTAAGGGGCGCGCAATAAGGCGGGGGCCTTATTCCTTAGATCCCTTAGTCTCCCACAAGTTCACCTGGCGGAGTGTTGACTCCAGGGGTTATAGATGTCTACCAATCCGTCAAGTCAGCGAGTGGCACCCTTGGAGCACGTGGTGAATCCTGAAGGGCATGTCGTGCAAAGAAATACAAGTCAGCGAGTGGCACCCTTGGAGCACGTGGTGCATCCTGAAGGGCATGTTGCGCAAAGAAATGCAAGTCAGCGAGTGGCACCCTTGGAGCACGTGGTGCATCCTGAAGGGCACGTCGCGCAACAGAAGCGAACAAGGCGAGTGGCACCCTTGGAGCACGTAGTGCGTCCTGAAGGTCACGTCGCATGGATGATGATGATGAGACAACCTAGATGACCCTAAGACCTTAACGCCTGATAAAATTCTTAAAACGACTCCCCTAATTAAATTTTCTCCATGTTCAAATCAAAACCTAAATTAAAACATCTCTAAGTTAAATTTAACAAGCCCTAAGAAAAGATTCTACAAAAATAAACCTAGGGCATAAACTAAAAACCCTCCTAGGTGTTAATTAAAGTCTTCTTAAAAGTAAAGGGGGTAAAGTAATGAGGGAATTAAATTAAGTGAAACCCATGGCTTTTAAATGATAAAGAAGAAATAAAATTTATTAAAGTGTGGGAGTACAAAAGCTAGGAATTTAAAAATATATTGAAAATATTAAAAACCACATTTATCTTTTGGGTTCAAAAATAAAAATAACAAGAGAGAATTAAATAATAGAATTAAAGAGACTAGAATTAAGCAGTAAATTAAGGAGTAAATTAAGGAGTAAATTAGGAGAATATTAATGAGTAAATTAAGGAGTAAATTAAGGAGCGATTTTTGGGGAAGTGAGGGGATTGAGTCTTTTAATAATTAAAAAGAATTAATTTTTGGAGAACCATAGGGATGAGCGACACTTGGACGACAGAGAATGTTTTGAAGTTAGTCATTAAAAATTAATTAATTAATGATTTAAGAAAGAAGGTGGGTGTCAAATTCTATAAAAGGAGGGGAAAGGAAGGAAGAAAGGGGGGGGAACGGTTAGCGTAACATATGTTGTTGAATTGTGGCTTGACGGATTGCTTGTGAGGAGTTGGGTTATCTCAGCTGTGTTGGAGTGGTAGCTCAGCCGTGGAGGCGAGCTGAGAAGCTAGTCTTGTCTCTGGTTCTTGTGTGGCCCCTTTGCAGCTCGGGGGGCTAAGGGGGAAGCAGAGTACCCCTAGCATTTGGCTGGGAGGTACCGGTGAGCTTTTTACGGTCGGCAAGTAGGAGCGACAGTGAGAGCAGACCAGGCACGCCACGCGAGACGTCTTCCAACCCGGTCATAAGGCAACGGTATGATTCTAATTGGTAAAGTAGAAGGCACTTTTATATTCGGAAATTTTAATATTATTTATGCTGTATTTTTCCTTCCATTCGTCGCTCTGACTGTATGAAATCTTTCTGCCGAAATCTGGACATATGCAAATTAAATGATGGTACGGTAATGTGTAAGGTGTAATATCACTGTTATATATTTTTATTCGACGACCTGGACTGTATAAAACGATGGCGGTTATAATTTAGGACTGTGTATTGAGTTACTAATCATCTAACGAAAATCGTTTGTATTCTGGAATGATCAGCGCTTAAAATGTTTAAATGCTCTGTGTTTACTGATATCTTTGGGGTGTTTTTAATCTGAGTTTAACGGGCGAATGACCTGTGGTTTATTGATGTCTTGGGCGTTTGATCCGGGGTTTAAAGGCTTAACGATCTTCGTTTCCTTTCAATGATATTTGGGCTTGAACTATGCTTTGCATGTTTAATGATCTGTGTTTGATCTGCGTTTTATTGAGATTGATGGGCGTTCTGGCTATGTACGTTGGTTTTTATACGCTGTATTTTATTGGGTATTTGTACTGGTGATTGGGGCGTATTGATCTGCGACTAAAATTTCTTGATGCTCTGCATATTAACCGAGGTATGGGGCGTTTTCTTTTATCTGTGTTCCTGATTTCTTGGGCGTTGACTGCCATCGTATGCGTTGGGAAGTAGGTTGGTCACTCTCATCATTGCGGTGGGCGTGTTTTTTTTTCTATTATTTGGACGTTTCATCGACTTGCAATCTGTTGTCTTTCGTTTCCCATTGCATGCGTTTTTTTTCTCTGGGGTCTGAGCGTTTTGGATACATCTCGGGTCTGCTATTTTCCAACAGAACTTGCTCCTTTACCTTGCGTTCACTGGTAGCAACTGATTCCAGTTGTCCCACTGTGGTTTTTTTTTTGGTTTTTAGAACCCTCTCTTCAGCATTCCGCCTTCTGAATTATGGTATAGTCAAATCTGAATTTTGGATTATTGGGTATCGGGTGTGCCTGGTTGATGAGCTCTTTGTGTGTATAATCATGCATTGAATCTAGTCTAGTTCTATTGGGTGCATTAATTCATTGAATCTACTCTAGTGTGTAGAGGGTGCATTGAATATGGAGCATAATCACGCATTGAATCTCGTCTAGTGTCTGTTGGGTGCGTTAATGCAGTGAAGAATCTTGTCTAGCTTCAGTTGGGTGCATTAATGCAGTGAATCTACTCTGGTGTGTAGAGGGTGCATCGAATATGGATACTAGTTCAGATCTATTTTATCCCACATTATAATCGTAAACGTAAAGTAAATTGCAGATTTTGAGATTGGGCTATTTAGAGTTTATGTTTAAACCTGCATGTAATTTCTAGAACATGAAATATAACTTTCTTTTTGAGGCATATCATAGATTTGAGTTTAGATGAATCTGTGCTAATGAAATAAAATAATTATGTATCGTAGATTCTGTTGGAATGATGTAAAAAAAAAAACACTAAAAAAAAAAATATATAAATAAAAATTTGCAGCTATTTTTTGGAGTGGTTGTCGTAACGAGGAGGTCCGTTATATTACCTTCCAGGTCCAAGTGGTTTCTTCCCTTGTGCTTTCATCGCTAATTATCTTGCATCGAGAATAATTTCTTTCCACTCCCTCTCGGGGACAACCAAAGGGCATTCGCACTTAGGGTCCTATACTAATTTATTCCTATATGCCTCTCTAACTTATTTTAAATGCTTTCCAACCCTTTTTAGGACTTTCGTCTTATTGAACGAGTCACCAAAATCGCCAACTAGTCTGGAGATAAGAAGGTTTTCCAGTTTGGAATTTTGTTGATTCCATCGTAGTCGAATGGTCGGCCCAAAAAGTTCTAATGCATAGTCATGCAAACTATTGTAGAACAAATTGTTTCCTGTAAAACATCGTCATCATTAGTAATTTAAATCTCACTAATATGTGATTGTTTAAACAATTATATAACAGGAATCTCGA
>ML787002.1:987356-1027796 GCA_009831015.1 Picea engelmannii | reverse complement strand
ACCTTCCCCTTCCCCTCTCATCGATCTCACAAAATTATACAATGAGAAATATGTGTTAATTGCATATATCAAATTACAAAATTTAAAACCAAAAATTGATATTGTTAGATGACATGACTTACCCCATAATTTGCTATCTTAACACGTAATTCAGATATCCTTTGGAAATCCTCAACAGTTTCCGACCCAACAACGACCAAATCAAAGAATTCCCTATTGGCCTTTCTTAGGGACAATTCTATTGTCTGCAAGGGGTCTCTAGAATCGAATATCTCTTCATCGCTTATCTATTCATCATTTTCAGTCGATGCGGTGCTAGGTACAGGACCTTTGCCCCGATCACCACTCTGGCATAATTTTAATAAGAATGTTAGTACGTGCAAGAAATATTGAAAAAACAATATTTGAAATAATGGAATATTGGCAAATATTATCAAATGAAACATTCACACATACAAATTAGCAAATATTTGGAAGTGAAACATCGAGAAAAAATTAGAAAATGGAACATTCAGAAATAAAATAAAATTTCATCACAAATGAAACATTCACAAATTAAGTAATCCCTTTTTAAGTTTGGGTATAATGGGTTTTTTACCGTAGCAAAAGAAGACGTTCCTAGTTTGACTTGATTCAGATTGTAATTGACCAACAACTCTTCATCTGTTGTTATTGTTTTCACCGCACATACAAATATCCTATTACCTTCATTCTCCTTAAAAATGCAATTGGGTTCCTTTCTTTTCGTCCCAGGCCTTGTACTGTTTATAAGACCTGCAATATTCCCCGATGCCTTTGGCCTTCCATCAATATACATAGTCGCTCCTTTATTTTTATTATTGTCTTTCAACTGTATATAATTTGCGGCGAGTGTGTATCTCTGCATACTAGGCATATATTGGACCAGACTCAACCATACTCCATAAGTGTAACATGGTCCAACATACTCAAACAATTCAACTAATCCGCCATATTTTACCTTTATGCCGTCCATGAAGAATAAACCAAGGCCATGGATGGATGATGGAGCAATGCGATACATCCTCTCATTAACACAGAAGTCAGTGTCCAACTCTAGTAGTTCCTTGGGTACCCACTATTTTAGTAGGTGTTTGTAACTCAAGGGAACCTCGATGTCGCCTATGCTCTCATCATCATAAGAGAATGATCCTCCTTCATCAAGAAATAATTTCATGTGCCTACCAAACTTTCTTCTAACCTTTTCACCTCTAGTTGATTTCACCTTGTAACATGTGTTGGATATGTTTTCCCTTGTCCCTCTCAAAATTTCATCACTCGAGTCAGATGATAGGTCTGATAGATACATATTTGGTTGTACCTACACTCCATCGAGGGCGAAGGAAAAGTTAGGCCAACGATCTTCATATTATAGTATAGCTAAAGATAAACATTGAAAATATAGCTTGACATGTAAGACTTTTTCATCTAGGGTTGGAGCCCAACCTCTGAGAAAACACAAAGTATTTATTCACTCAGTATTTTGGGTAGGTGTTGGGCCAAGAGAAAAAAATATATTAAATTTTGTAGAAAAGAATCATGTTGGGTGGGAATTGAGCCAAAAGAATTAAATGAATGCTTCCAATATTTCTTGGGGTGGGGGGAATATCTCAAAATAACCCAACACTATACATCACGAGATCCCATCTTTAGTGATATAGCTCTGAGCATTAACATTCCATCTAATCAAAATTTTGGTAATTTTTTAGAAACATATTAAAGAGAACCAAAACTGCTATAATTTATTCCCTGAGAATATAACAAAGAAACAATGGACCCTATCTAAATGAACTACATGATATAGTTATCTCAATTTCACAAAGTTGCAACCTAGCCAAAGATTCTCCCTTGTTTCAATGTAGTCCTTTGGTTGATTAGGAGGACTATCACCAAGGAAAGGGATATATACTTAGCTAACAATATGAGGCTTTCCTCACACACCCCACACACTATTAAAACCATTTCCAAGATTCCATATCCTAAGGTAATGTTGGACAAGGAATTTTTGTATGTATTTGCAAGCAAGCATGACCCAATGAAGGTGATTGTAATTATGTGGGAAGACAAACGAAATAATTTAGAATTTCCCATCTAATTTGTAGCCCACCTCTAATTTATGAGAACCCATGAAGGATTTCATCATGCTAGTGAGTAGGTTATATGGTGAAAAGGATTTCTCTTATATGCAGAAGCATTGGGCTCCCTTGATACACCAAATGTTGAAGAAGGAAGTTGTAATATAGATGACTAGAGAAAATGATTGTTATATTTGAGTAGAACAAAGGTATAAAAAGACCTTATAGAAGTTTTTCACAAGTGATAGTGTCTATTGTAACTCCATAGTGAGTCCATGCTTCTTTGTAAACAACAAGGTGCATTGCTCATTTTCTTGTTGGATTTTCCCAAATCAGGTTTCCCATAGTACATGTTGTCATTCCTTGTGTTGGTGTTCTCATTTTACTAATACATGTTCTCTCTTATATTCTTGGTTCATTTCAATATTTTGACTAATATACTTGTAATATTATATTTTGATCATAAGAAAACATTGTATAACTGAGTATATTCTCATGGTATTTTGTAGTAGAATTTAAGATGTCTTGTAACAAAGTGTCCAATGCAATACCCATGATAGACTATAGTTTATATATCATATTGGTATCATAGAAGTTGTGTATGGGGTTTCCATGGAATATTGTAGGATCTAAAAAATGATGGAAAGAAAGAAGTTCCAAACACTATTCATGGTGTATGGATATTGTATCATTCAAAAGGATGACCTAGAGAAGACATTTGCAAGAATGGAAGTGTGTGTCTTTGACATCTTCATAGTATGGAAATTTTAATGTTGTATCTATAGAGTAAGATTTTGGTAATGTTGGACAAGGAATTTGTGTAGGTATTTGCAAACAAGCATGACCCAATGAAGGTGATTGTAATTATGTGGGAAGACAAAAGAAATAATTTATAATTTCCCATCTAATTTGTAGCCCACCTCTAATTTATGAGAAACCATGAGGGATTTCATCATGCTAGTGAGTAGGTTATATGATGAAAAGGATTTCTCTTATATGCAGAAGCATTGGGTTCCCTCAATACACCAAATGTTGAAGAAGGCAGTTGCAAGTCAAGAAATATAAACATGACTACCAATAAATATGAAGAGAACTTAAATGAACAATCCCTTTAGTTTCACATAGCTAAATTTATATTGAATGCAATGTACACTATACGTTCTTTCCTAAACATGTGTGACATGTGATATATTTATCTTCCTCCTCTTTCAACGAGTTATAAAAAGTTGTGGAGATATGGTATTTGGATCGTTACAAACATTTTTGCAAGGTGTTCTTAGCTCCTATTTATGTTCTCCTCTTTTATAAACAATGCCAAATATTCTTTAAGGGAAACTTAGTTGTGTTAGGGCTGATCAATAGTTTGTACATATAAGGAGAATACAATTATATCCAAATCTATAAGTGCACCTCATATTTGCATATATTTCTTAATCACATCCTAGGTAGATTAGTAATCATGGATGTATCTTACCAAATCGTCGAATTTGGATTCTATACAGAATTAAAGGAACACAAGAAATGCATGCTTTCAGCATACCCTCTCACCATTAGAGATTTTATTATGAAATATTTCTTTTCAATCTTGGTAAAACATGAATAGATTGAATTCTACATATTGCATCTCAATATTTTTAAAATCCATGATCTACTGGACAATATTTTTTACCACTTCAAGCATTAACGCTTAGGTTGGACATATTGCCACCAAGAATTCCCATAATAAGAATGAACATAAGAAGAGTAACGGTGAGATAATAAAATAAGGGGGCCATAGTTAGATTGGGGGCTATATTATGGAAGCTTATTACTCTGCCACACTTCCTACATATTAGCACAAACTAGGTAGGATCTATTCCACATACTAGGATCTCTTCTAGACAAGTGGTTCAAGGATTCCTATCCTCATTCTTATATTGAGGGCTCCTTATTCTCATGTAGAAGAGGGATTAAGAAAAATACTAAACCCTAAACTCTATATCAGGAATTCAGAAGATATCATAATAAGAATGCCCATAAGAAGAAGAAGCAGAGTAGGAAGGTGAGAGGGAAGCAATCACTATGCTTGGGAGGTAAATGAGAAATCTCTATGCTTGGGAGGTAAATGAGCATGATAATATACCAATACGACTCATACTCAGCGATTCACTTTGGAAGGGGCAGGAAAAAATTGGAATAACATACTCAACGATTCGTTTTGGAAGAAAAGGAAGTCAAACAAAAAGATAGAAAAAAAATACAGAGTCAAAATGACACTAAATCACTATCCTGCGAGGTGTGAGATCAATAGTTGAATATGGAGGCAAAATAGGGTTTAGAGACTATTTTGCATACCATTGTTTTTCCAGGGAAGTTTGTGGAATCGAAATTTAGCCCGTGCGCCTCTCCCTCCTTCTCTCGTGCTCCTCTCTCTCCTTCTCCTCCTCCTCTCCCTCCTTCTCCCCTGATACCTCCACTCTGTGTACTTGCCTCCTTCTCCACTACTACCCTCCACTCTATGTGCGTGCGTGCATCTATTCGGGCCAGTCCAAAAATATGAGCGCACGATTTTTTTTATTTTTTATTTTTAATGTTGTTTTTGTTTTCATATTATTTATATATAATATATTATATATTATAATATATAATATATTATATATTATAATATATATATAAATTATCATTGAAAAAGGATTTGTATAATTTGGTTAACATAAAGAACAGGTAAATCTTCAGTTATTTTTAACAGAGGTTGTTTTAACCAGAATGAAAAAAAGTCATGGTGCTAGGGTTTGGAGGAGCTACAACGCCAGGAGCGTCCAAGAAAAGCTACCATGAGTGTGCATGGGGGTGGGGAGTCAGCTCCCCCCCTCCATCCTTTGTTGATAATGCTTTCAAGAAGCTCATCAATAGCCAAGTTAAGAAAATCCCCCCCCCCTGAAGTCCCAAAATTCAGCAAGAAATTAGATGCTATCCTAGAAATAGCATTGCCAGAGGAACAACCCATCAAGATTGCCCTGGAATTAGTAGAAAGAGGGTTAGTAGGCCAGTTTATGGGGCTATTCCCATCGACAAAAGCTATGGATAATTGGATCCAGAGGAACTGGAGGCCCCAACTTCAACACAACATAACCTGCTATCTAGTGGCAAGAGGCTTCTTCATTTTTTAATTCATATCGAAAGAAGGAACTGGAGGCCCCAACTTCAACACAGCGTAACCTTCTATCCAGTGGCAAGGGGAATTCTTCATTTTTTAATCTAGGGGTCCATTATACCCACCAACTGAAAGTTTGCATGTATCTATACAAAAAAAAGAAACAACTTCAAAATTGGTATTGTGCTTGAATCATCTGTCATCATCATGCTTATACTCTCTACATATCTCTCTAAGGTTATATTCCTTAAAATATGTAATGGCATCTTTGTCATAATACCCTACTTCATTTTCCATTGTACTCCATCTCTTATTTTCCCTCTCTATGTCTATCTCTCCTATAGATTCCCATGATGGAGTGGAGTGTAGGAGAAGGGGGAACTTGAACCTTAGGCCAATCCAATTTATCTTAATATTATTTATAGTTTCCACATATAACTATGATATACATAGGGTAGATTTTAGACCATGTGGGAAGTGAGTCTCTTCTTTCTTGAGTGCATGGATTAACTTCTCCCTCCTATTTTAGCATAATTGTAACACCCTATCCCTAGAGTTCTTCATGGTGCTTTAGTGTTGCCTTATGGATTCCTTCTACTTCTCCTCTAGAAATATTATAAATTCTACATCTGAATCCATTTGGGCGTAGTTTCTCAATAGATCTTTAGGCTTAGTTTTTTTTATCCCTTACCCACAAGCTAATGTTGATCTCCTCTTCTCTATATATTTGGGCTTGCATGGGGATACATAAGGGTTGGGAGACCACTTCAATGGATGAGGAAAAACAAAATTGTTTGCGTAGAATTCACACATCAATTTTTTCTACAATTTGTTTCTACTTATCATGGCATTTGGGATAAATTTTAGTAAAGTCTCTTTGGTAATCCATTTGGAAGGGCACATATCCATCAATTTTTTGTAGTCGAAACTTATACAAATATTTTTCTCTCATGTACAATGTATAAGTTATAGAGGGATATTGACATGACAACATATCTTCTACAATTTATGTATCCTTAGAAATGGAGCTATCAAAGATCACAATATTTTCAACTCTTGTATCAGTCTCATGTTTTTGCCTCTATTATAACACTCTTAAGGTTAAATTTTGATTCTTCGATTGCTTGATCATATCCATATGTTGCAATTTTAAAATATGATATTTTTCTCATAGATTGGAAATTACTTTATCACACTATGCTAATGGGATAACTACTTCTCTATTGTATTCAACTATAGTTATTCACTTCATGATTTATACCTTCACTTCCTTGAGTATATATAGTAAGTCATATGTACTTGTCCCAACAATTCCCATACTAGTAATATCTTAGGTGTCTTCCATGCTTGGTGTAGGGCTAGGTGAATGAGTTCTTTCTTTCTTGGCTCCATGGGCTCTTGTCCTAGATCTTGGATTATTTATTTTATATTTCTTATCACTATTGCGCTTTTTTGATCTAGAGGATAGGGATTTATATGGGATGATCCCCCTATATCCAATAATGTGGTAGCAATATCTTCAACTATATCGTTAATTTCTATACATTGAGTCCCATGTTCTCCCTTCTCTATTCTCTTCACTATTGTTCGCTTCTTTTTAGTGCTAGTGCCAACCTTGTCCACACTCATTTTTCTTTCTTATCTCTAATGTAGGGTGTGTGTCCACATATCTAATAATTTATAGAGTTGTAAGATATTCATCACTCAGTAATAGGATTCTATATCATGAAACCATGTGTGGGTGTCTTTATAATTGATCACAAATGAGTAGTTTTAAAATCCCATGATGGGATTAGGCTAATGGTTTCCCTCCTTGTATTTTGTATCATCTCTTTGAGGCACTAGAGAAAAATTTGGAACACTTA
This sequence comes from Picea engelmannii, assembly GCA_009831015.1. Lineage (NCBI taxonomy): Eukaryota > Viridiplantae > Streptophyta > Pinopsida > Pinales > Pinaceae > Picea > Picea engelmannii. The sequence goes on along the minus strand of ML787002.1, from coordinate 1,020,705 downwards.
TATGTTTTCTTTACATATCAAATGTGAGTAATACCTTGATTTATATAATAATATGATGGACCCCTAGGTTACCATTTTTTCCCCATCCTATTACCATGTATTATTAATGTATTTTCCTCAAAGACCTAATACTTTCCTAAGAACTCTTATTTTAATTGACAAGGTGATAACAAGTGTACAAATTACATTCTATAAAATGTGAACATATGATATGATGGAAAACACTTAGGATACTTAATCGATCAGGTGTCATTCGTGTATACCCACTGTCACATGTGATGGAACCTACTTCTGGTGCTGCCCCAAGTTACTGCAAATGTCTCTAAATCCACTTCCCAAAATAATGAGTTGAACTTTATAGGAATATATTCTCTAAAAGGAATGCATTGAGGTATCTATCATCAATTGGTGTGAAATAAGATTAGGAACATGAATAGAGGTCTTGGACAATAACTTTGAGAGAACAAGCCACTAAGTACAACTTGTCATTGGGAAGGTTGATATGGATGGTAAAGATAGTTGAGAAATGTCCAACGCAAGCTAAAAACTTCCCTTTAACATAAGCATGACCTAATGATGAACTGGGAAACAATTGAAACCAAAAGGGACCAATTATATACACCAATAATTCAAGAGACATTGAAGGGTGTTCCATAAATACTAGAAGAATAACCAATCATAGAAGTGAAAACTCAAAATCAGGGTGTTATCTCCTAAAATAAACTTGTCATTTTATTTGATTTTTAGGTGATAGTATAGGCATGAATAAGTGTCATTTTTAATTTTTTGTGGTCTATGGTCTCCAAGCAAAGGGAATAACTGAGAAATTCCAAAATAAATTGATTTGTTGTTTATTGCTTTCAAAAATCAAAGAAAAGTCTTTTTGGTGGCTAACCATTATTTTGAAGTTGAGAAGGAGCCACTGAAAAGTCAAGCTTTTGGTGGCAAATGAGACTTTTGGAAACAAGAAGGGGCCACCGAAAAGTCAAGATTTGGGTGGCAAATACGACTTTTGGAAACAAGAAGGAGCCACCAAAAGTGCAGAGGTGGTTTTGGGAACCGCCTCTTCAGAATTTTGAAAGAGAAAAGGAAGTACAAACGTTATAAAGGGATGATAATCATTTTTATGGGAGATTGGCGTGCTTACACGACCTTATCACCAGTTATGGAATAATCATTCCAAATTCAGTTTTACACCCTGTGTGAAGGTGTGATATCCTATCAGTCCTGAGGGTTATCCATTCATTATTAAATTTCATCTGCTCGTTTCCATATCTTGTCTACATAATCATTATGGTCATCATTCAAATTCAAATTCCACGAGTTCTGAATTCCTATAAGCAACATTTCTCCTCCACCAGTTGATCATACAGATTTTATTCTTCATCGCCAACAGGTTCTTTCAATTGCTAATTTCTCTGTTTCAGGTTTCTACAAGTTATCTTGTGTTTTTCACATGGGTAAGAAACAAGGTGGTCCACCTCTCAGGAAGGAGTTAGACAACATTCAATATTTAAAATCTCATCCATAGATTCATCAATATTTATCAAATGTAGGCTGTCTCACTTATGTGGAAAAACTACAAGAGGGTTACCACCAGGGTATCATAGAAGCCTTTGCAAAATCTTATGATGGAAACAAAGCCACAGTTGGCCCTTTGGATATACAAGTTGATGAAGCATCCATAGCCTCTTCTACAGGCATGCCAAGAACAGGGAAAAAATGGTTCAAAACCACAGTCACCAAGAATCTGGAGTTTAGACCTTATTTAAAGCTTGAATTCCAAGACATCATTTGGAATAGGGATATCCCCATTTCTCATCTAGAGGAGAAGTGGAAGACTCTTCTCAAAGCCATACAATTGTATAAAACTACAGAGGGAAGGTATGATAGGGCCATGTTATACCACTTCAAACTTATGGACCACTTTACACGAAATGTTCCTCTCAATCTACCATATTATTTTCACAAGATCTTGACAAAGATGTCACACAAGGTCCAAGATGAACCTGACCATATCCAGAACACCTTGTTTCATTTTGGTTTGATCAAAATGATTCTTGTAGAAGAATTGAGGAAGAAAGAAATAACATGGGAACACTTCCTGTTTTGGGGAGGTTTTGAGTTAGATACTCAACCTGATAAAAGCAAGAGGAAATAAAGAAAAAAGATACCAAATCCTCAGAGTAGTCTAAAGAGGAGGAGATCCATCACCTTGGACCTCTCAGAAGAACCAACATCAAGCTCAAAAGTCAAGAAGGCAAAGAAGAAATTGGTTTGCAAGGAAGCTGCAGAGAAAGCTTCAACTCAACAGACCAAGCGAGCAAATGTACTTAAATTACCCTACTCAGAATCTGATTCTGAGCCAAACAAAGAAGAGGTCCCTGCTGATCAGAACATATAATTTTCTATGGAGCAAGCACCAGAAACTGAGAGGTTCATAGGTTATGAGGAAGGAGAAACATCAAGAAAGATAAAATCTAGCAAATCACAGAAGATTAAGAAACTCAAAGAGAAAATAGCACAACAGGAAGTGATAGAGAGGGTGATAAAGGCTAGATACGAGACTCTATCAAATAATTTTGCAGAAACCAGTGCAGCCTTGGAAAGATTGCCACTTGAAAGTGTAAAGGAAAATAAGAAGAAGAAGAATATCATAAAGGATAATCACCAACTATTTTGGTTTGCTAAGCATTTGAATAAAAATATCAAAAAGTTGAAGGCTAAAATAGCTACACACCCAATTTGCATGTCCTTGCAGAGGTTGCTCAAGATTTTCAAGTGGATCAGTCCAAATAATCAAGGAGAAGACTCATTTTTGAAGTTTTTATCTTTTTAACAAACACAGTCTTTTTGGTGGCATAATTAGCATAACAACACATAGTTAGCCGTCGAAAATCAGGGCTTTTGGTGGCTAAATCACATTTTTCAGGGCAAAAGAGCTGTCAAAACTGTTGGAAACAGATTTCGAAGATCTGGTGCTCGAGCAAAGGGGATTTTCGGTGATGAAGCATAAAGTAATCTCAAACAAATTTCTCCATACATTTTGGCATATTGTTTCAGAGTTTTGAGGCATGAAACAAGCTAGCTAGGTTGATAATTAGCCTATCATTATTGAAGACTGCTTACAGTTGTTGAGGAACATATCCAGTTGCTGAAGAAATATGTTGGCCTTGTCATCATACATCAGCACCTTCATGCAGCTGTCGAAGACTTAGAGGATTGAAGACAAATTGAATTCTATAAATGGACTAGATCCATCCTTTTTGAAAGATTTTTTGGAACAATTTTCTATTATTAGTATTTCATATCCAATTTCTCAGGATCTGAAACTGCTTGTAAAGGCTATAAATCCTATCATTTCTATAGACTGATGGTTCAAGTCTGGAGACTATACCATGTTCTTTTTTGTACTGAGACCTTTTATATAATACAGATCACAAGTTCCTTTCAGTGTTAATGTCAAATTGTCATCTTCTCTCTTTTCCTGTGTTTTGAATGATTACTATTATCTAAGTTTGTCTAGTTATATATCTATATAGCTTTTGACTACCTATATATCTGAGTTTCATAGTTTATTAAATTCAAGATTAGTTAGATTTATAAAGAGAAAACAAAAAAAGTATTTGTATGTTCTTTCTTTATCTTCTTCTCGAAAGAAAACCATTTATATTGATTTAGTAAGTTTCGATTAAAACTTGCAATTTGTAAATGATTAATGTTATCTAAGTTTGTCTAGTTGCAAATGACTATCATCTCATTGGTCAACTCATAAACATTGATTTAACAAGTAATTTGTGTTATCTTTATTCATCCCATCACATATGTGTGCTGGTTGATAGATATAGACTTTCTTCACCCACCAGTTCAATTACTTATCTGATTAATGACTTTTGAGACATTTTAAGTTACCACGCTTCTTCAAGCTACAACCTGAGAAGGACTCCTGGAGAGATAACACATGATACATCTCCCAAGACAATGCTAAAACCCAATTGAATCAAAATAGGTTATTTTTTCAAGGGAAACAAAACTTACAGATGCCACCTAATTACTAAATCATAGAGATATAAATTACACCACCCCCCTGCTTTTTCTTTTTTATGTCTTTTGATTTTTTTGTCCTTTTCATATTACATAAAGATTTAAAAAGAATACAAAATGCTAGAATATAGTGAAGGAGATAAAGCCTCATGATCCTAATGACCACATGCCTCCAACGTTTTGATATAATGATCGTTGCGTGACAACTGTCATGAAGGGTGACAATTGAGACTAGGGGCAACTTTCGATGACTCCACTAAGTTAGAGTTTATGGTTCTAAGGATTATGTTCACTTGATTGCACTTTTTTCTTATGTTTCCAAGAGATACTTGTAGTTGGAAATGATAGGAAGAGAATTTATTAGCCTCCTCAATGGGAGATAGACAACTGGAATTTGGATCGGGGGCATTGCCCCCAAACCCCCTGAAAAAGGGTTGGTGGCAATGATGAGTCAAATTTCAACTATGCTATAAACCTCGTTTTTCATGAGCTTCTCTTGGTTTCGAGAATAGTTAATTATCTACTAAACAGGGGCAACCACGTGAAGGTGGAAGCTCTAATTATGATCCCCCCACCCACATCACTCTCAATTTCCCCAATACCCAATCTATCTAGATTCAACAACTATAATTAAAAATGACACTAAGATTACATGAATGAAAAAAAAACATAAGAGATATATAGTACAAATCACTCACCACATGTAGAAATATCATTGATATTCTTCTTCATCCAACTCATCATATTTTGTATCGTCATCTGGTATTTCAGAATCATCGTCGAATGGATTGGCCATATCAACATCATCATTAGTACTTTCATAATTTTTGATAATATCATCATCAAATATAGCGTCATCGAGAACATTATCATCTACATCATATGGTCGATCAACTTATTTGACTTCGTCATCTGACGATACAAGGTATAACTCCTCATGTTCCTTTGTATCACCTTCTAGTTCTTGAATATCATCTTCTTCCAGTACATTATACTTTACAAGCCTTCCTCTTGGATCATATATAACAACAAATGACCAACCTAGTTTATCAGGAACCTTGCAATAAAATACATGCTCACATTGGCTCGGAAGAACATAACTTTCTAAACCTGGCTCAAATGTCCTTGTATTAACCATGGTAAAACCATTGTCATGTTGAATAATAGTTCTTTCAGGATCACGTTCATTTATCCGTAAACGATACCATTTGACCTCAAACAGAATTATCTTGAAGTATTTGAAGTCACACTCGATTATATCATCCAAATATCCATAATATCTATTTTCTGTTAGTCTTGGATGTTTGTCACTTATAGAACAAACATTAGTGACTTGAAACACTACATTTATCCTTGAATATGTGGGTTTCTTTGTGTCATCCATGCTTTTGACGTGAAATTTTCGACCATTATACCACATAACTTTGTGGTCCTTCAACTGCAATATTCCCGACAAGTACAAAATAAATCAATAATTAATAAATGTATTTAAACTTAATAAATATTAAAACATAATACATTAACATTTTGTATAATAAAAGAAAGTGTGGGTAAAATTTTATATGATTACATGTTTATATTTTAAACCATATGCTAAATTAATCTCCCTTTATGTAAGATTGTGATATTCATTACGATGAGCTCTTTTAATTAATGTAGCCACCCCTTCCCATGATAACCTACCATAATGTTGTTCACATTGTTCTATCCATAATTTCATCCATTCAATATTGTTAGCAATGTATAAATGTAGTGCATCCCACACTCGACCAACTGCAACAAAAAAAATATAAATTAGTAAGAATAATGAATAATAATAATTGATGGAGGTATAATATAAATTGAAGAAATACAATATAGATAAAAAAGCAAATAATATAATACCTTTCAATTTCCTCATTTTACCATTCCCAACCAAGACCTCCACTTCAGATATTTTGACGTTATTGACACCCCAAATGCAATGCATATCAATTTTCCTCCCTAAATTGGGAAGATAATCGCTAATATACACTAACATTTTATATACCATAAACCCCTCCACCATAGAACCCTCGAGACGTGCTCTTTGTCTAACTAAAGCCTTCAATGACTTCAGGTGTCTCTCCACCATCCACATTGACCTTGTGTGTACAAGTACACACAATTCAATCTCCTCAACTTGGTGTATGAGGTAGTGTTCTTGCGCATTGAAAAATGTTGGAGGTAGATACTTTTGCATTACACACATTAAACGAGGAATTTCTCTCTTCCAATATTTTATATCTTCCTTATGGATTTCTTTAGATGACAACCACCTACAAATGTTACAAGAAAAAAATAGGTTTCAACAAAGACAATAATGTATACATGAATATTACAAGTAAAACACATGTCATCAACAACTTCTACAACATTTTTATTACATATAAATAATAATATGTAATTCATCTGTTGTTATTTACCTCATGTATTTTCCAAGGTCATATATAACTTGTTTTACATTGTTGTCAAAGTTGTCGGGCAAAGATAGATCTAGCACATACTGTAACAAAACAATGGCACATTAATAAATTTCCGATTTCATATTAACAATATATTTACAAAATTTAGAAATAATACATCGATTCTTACCAATACATAACAAATATACGAAAGAAATTACCATGATGAAGGTTTGCCAGTCATGAGTATTTAACCCACCAAATTCACCTTTCTTTGTTAATATATTCTTGATGTTTAAAGCAAATCATGTTGGAAATATAATTTTTCGAATGATCTCTTTTACAACATTGCTTTCATCTTCTTTAAATAACCATGGGAGGCTATTTCGATCGACTCTATTAGTCCTATTTAACTCAATAATATTTAACATTGCATGATTGGCTTCTTGAATGTCACTACAAATTTTAGAAATTTTTTCTTTGTCACGCCTTCCATCTAAGATTCTCCACAAAATTTCTGTTGCGTTCTTCCTGATATGCATTGTGTTGAACAAATGAGTTATTTCTAGTTTCTCATAGTAGGGCAACCTATTGAATTGTTTGGGGAAAATTTTCATTCCTCGTGGAAGCAGATCAATGCCTTGATGACCAACTATATTTTACATAAATGAAATTAACACAACAATTGTTAGATTATACACAGTAGACATGAGAATTCAACACAATTAAAAAATGTAATATATTGCATACGATGATGAAGATTGACTTACATTGACGGTTTGATTTTTTATATTCCAACTTCCATTGGTGTGGTGTCATTCTTCGTGGTTTTATCCCACTCTCCTCTTTCCCATTGAAAATATGTTTATCAATATTTCGATACCTATGGTTCTTAGGGATAAAGTGCCTATATTCATCAAACACCTCCTTTCCTAAACTTCTTGAACGACGAGATCTCATCCTAGGACCACAAACTGGACATGCAAATTTACCCTTTGTTTGAAGACCTAGAAGATACACATCAATGGAAGCATTAGTTATATAACAAGCAATTATTTAAAAAACAAACATTATAATATCATCAACATCTAAATTATTTTAGTGCAACAGTGTGTTACATACCACAAAAATGTGTTAGTCCCGATGCATCGTGAATTGCCCATGTAAGAATCCCATGGAATTGAAATCCCCTTTAACCTATTGGTCTAGAGATGTCATACATAGTGATGTCGTCCCATAGCTTTAACAACTCATCGACAAGAATCTCAATATATACATTCATATCTTTCACTTGGTACTTACCTAAATGGTTAAAAAATACACATAATTACTACACCTTGTATACATATATGAAATTGTGCGATGAACAAGACAAATGAAATGTTAAACATTAAAAAAACAATATCGTTATAAAAATATGCTTGGAACAATCATTTCCAACATTGTGTGCTCTCTCTTTATTGACATCCAAGGAGGAAGGTTATTTTTTATAACAAAAATAGGCCACACCAAGTAGATAGACCTGATCTCACCAAATGGATTTACACCATCAGCTGCCAATGAAATCCTAACATTACGAGGTTCTTCTTTAAAAATTGGTCATCTTTCTTCGATATTTTTATATAAAGAACCATATGCAGTCATTCGAAGAACATCATCTTCACTTCTATTCTGTGCATGGTAATCCATAAACGGTGCTATGTTCTGACATCTAAATAGTCACCGCAGGCGTGGAATTATGGGAATATAACGAAGAACCTTGTGAGGCACATTTTTTGTTAACTGATCAGTTCGATATCTACTGATTTGACATTCTGGGTAATTCTCATTGGGGTATGCATCAATAGCCTGATATTCCATTCCAATTTCTTTCAGAATGGAAGATAATTATCGGTATGTGCAAGGTAAATTATTTGGTGATGGTAAGAAATATTCACCTATCAACCTACAACAACAATATACAAAAAAAAATATCAATAATGAAAATTATATTATTCATTATAAATATTGCATCCTTACTTTAGACATCAATTGACACTGGAAGTAAAATAAAATAAAAGTTGAAAATTGCATAAAACTGTAAAATTATGTTTCTTACCTTAGGATCTGTGTCATACATGTGTTTGAAAAACCATTTGATACCTTCAAGTTGACCAACAACATTACAATAGAGAGAACACTTTTTTTTGTGCCTTCATATAGGGATTCACTAGAATTTTGAAGGAGTTTTATCAAAAATATATTCATCATCATTGTCCTCATCACTGTCATTATTATCATCCTGCAAGTTGTCCTCCTCCAAGTTGACATCATCATCCATTGGAGCATTATAAATGTCTTGGATCAATCTATTTGTCCCATCATAATCAACTGTATTATTAATATCATCATTTTCTATAGGAATAACGTGATCATCATTATCCACATGATTAAGTTCAGCTTGTTCTTCAGTATTATCTCTATGAAAACATCTCCTGCTAGGCGACATCACATTCTTATGATGATTTTTCTTTAATAAAAATAATAGAAGCAATAAAATATAGTTAGAGTATATCACAAATATTATTTTGAAAGATAAATTTAAAAAAAAAACAATCAATGTATAATACCCTTAAAGATCTATAATAACTAATTACTTACCATGGGATGATATTCATTGCACTCTTCAATGTGCCCATTCTCCCTACAATGTTTTTCAAATATTTTTAAAGGTAGTCTTCTTCCATTTTAACCCCTGCATTCACAACAAGGGCAATAACATTTCCGATCACCATGAATCACCATTTGCCGCTTTAACATAACAAGCTCTCTTTTCTCGTCTGGAGTTGACAATTGTAATTACCTATTACAACAAATCCATTGAAACATTATAAGTACAATATAAAAATCTATTCAAATAATTTGGTATATATTTAGATATTTGTAATGAAAATTATACAACATGTTCAGAAAAAATAAGGGACAAAGAATGAAACCTAAAATCAACTAGAAAAAATAAGGAAAAAATCATGAAACCAATGCTTTTCATGTCCAACGTACAACATTGGCTATTTGGGAATCTAAATGACACTTGGTTCTAAAACAACACATTGACCTACACATAAACATCCAAACATAAATGAATCCTCTAATAATCTCTTTTTTGTGATCCACCTACTATTATGCTGTCAAAATTGAGGAACAAAATTGATAGAAGTGCAAGAAAGAGTTTGGGGAGAAAAATAAATCATGACATAAGAAGCGTAAAGGCAACTTTAATTCTCATAAAAAATGATGATGTAAAGAAAATTAATTTGAATACAACCAATCAAAGATGGAAAACAATTCCTTGGCATGGTAATGATAAATGATACACTATCTTAGCGATAAAAAATAACTTGCTAATTATTTCCAAATCACATGATAAGATGAGCATTAAGAAGAAGAATCATTTTTTAATTTCTTCAGATTTAAAGGCTTAGAGACAAGCCCTTAAAGATGGTATTTCAATGTATAAATTGATTTTCTTCTTAAATTAAACCTAAGTTTATTTTAGGGTTTTCGACGACTAAGTGGAAAATTTGACAGTGTCGTGAGCTGCCGAAATCTCTGACTTTCGGCGGCTAAAGGGCAAAACGCAATACCAATGAGCCGTCGAATGTGTTGAAGAGTCCATAATTTAATTCTTTCTACCCATATCACATTTTTCAAGTTCCAGAACATGTGGGAATGGTATCAAATTAAAGATAATAATTATCAGAAGTTAAATCATCCTCCTCATTAAGTTTTGAAGACATATGGAAAAAGAAGGAAGCCAAATGGCATTTCTATTTTTGACAGAAATCGCCCAACTGTCAAACAGAGATCTCGAACCAAAATTCAAATAGGCAATTGCATGGGAACCAAAATTCCACAAGTACTACCACCTTTATTGATGAAAGAAATGTTCACTTGCATCATCAAGGATGACCCCACTAGATGAGTACATTTCCCATTACAATAAGCTTCACAAGACATCTCTTTACCTTGCTTCTACTTCATTTTTTAGTTTCTATCTAACCCTGTAAGAACTCTCTTGTGAAGGAACTTTATACTAGGTTGAACCTTGTAGTAAGCCTTATTACAATTATTTCTTTCACACTACATCTACTATATAGTCCCTATTTAATAGATCTGGCCTCAGTACATAGAAATCTATCTATCTATTTAAGGGAGTTAGGGTAGCACCCTAATAGATTCACATGGTTAATTTTTTTGTGAATACTTGATATGAAACATTAGATAGAGATATTAGTTTGAACTACTAAATAAAATAAAATTAGTTTCCTTTTAGATGAACATGGAGAATAGAGAGTTCATCTCCCTTCTATCCCATAACCTTTGCCCAATGATTTCAAACATTCTATAATGGTATTTTTTAATGATGTAACAACATATGTTATAGAAATGGATGGAAAATCCATTGATACTAATAAATTTATTTATACCCATTGCCAAATACTATAGATTTTTTTTCAATATCTTTATAATTTTTTGTAATTGTATGGAACATTATAGAGTATGGTGTTTTTCTTAGGAAGCCTCCCTAGAGATTTTTACTATGATTGAAATATATTCTCATGCATCAATATTTCATTCTTAATTATTTTGATATTTTTTTCTTAAAACAAAGGATGGAGACTAAAACACTAGTGATTTCCAGGCATGTGTAATGAATTCCCATACCTATATATGTTAGAGGCAAATACGATTGAACTTAAAGGGAAGAGGTTTATGATGCTTCCCATAGGATATAATTCTTCCCATAGGATATCAGAAGACAAATGGGTTTATGAGCCAATTACATGGAAGGAAATATATCAGGTTGGATCCTAAGATTGTCCCTTAAGAAAGAAATTTCAAAAAAACATGTCTAAGCCTCGTTATCATGCCTTTTAATGTGCATTTTCCTCTTCTCTAGCACTAGTCGATGAGATCCGAATCTGGAAGAATTTCCTATTCCATTTCCTTATTTAGAACCATTATAAATACTACTTGATTTTTAATTTGTCTAACATTGGACAAGGTTTAATATATTAACAAGGACTTTCCCTTCATCTAGTAGTTTGTCCTTGAATTTTCTTTGGGACTCACAACACTATTGTTTCCTCTGCATGTTCTTAGGTGTATAAATCTTAAATATTCTCATGAATATGACTGTAAAGAAGTCTTCAAAGAGATTAAAAAACTATATTGGACTATTACCTCATCTAGTAGATCCAATTCCTATGGGTCCGAGAGAGTGCATATTCCTCTAGACAAATCTTTGTCATATATACTAATTTGATTCCCTTTTTTCCAAATGATATTTTGAATAAATTTCATGTTTTTATTTCTCATCTTGGTGTCTTGTCAAAACACTATTTTCATACTATGATTGTGAATTAACATCGTTACTCCATCTTGCTTCATTATAGTTTCTAACTCCTTTTAGATACATATCTTCACATTAAGGGTTTTAATACGTCAATTGAAGGAAAACATAATAATTTAATGGATCACTAGATATTCATGATGTAAAGATATGAAAAGTATCAGATAGGAGTTTATTTTAGGGTTTTTGGCAGCTAAGTGGAAAATTTGACAGTGTAGTGAGCCGCCGAAAGTCAGAGAAAGCTCTGAATTTTGGTAGCTAAAGGGAAAAACGCAAGACCAATGAGCCATTGAATGTGTTGAAGAGTCTAAAATTTAATTCTTTCTGTCCAGATCGTGTTTTTCGAGTTCCAGAACATGTGGGAGTGGTATCAAATTAAAGATAATAATTATTAGAAGTTAAAATAAACCATAAAATCTTATTTAAGGAGTGAAAATAAACCATAAAATAGTTCAATACCACCAAATTACTAAATCACACAGAAAATTTTTAAGTACTGACCTTCAAAATCTCAGCTATGTAGAGTCTGATCAATTCAATGTTTCTCTTCCTGAAAGAGAATTGAAATCAAGATTTCATAAAAAACCAGAACACCATTTCATAAATTACTCATGCAACTGTAGAAAATGATTGTCGCAACTATAGCACATTTTTCGTAACTGAGATATATATAGGATTGATTTAGTCGGTCTCCGACAAATTCAGTCAAATTGACCAAAAATTAAGTCAATGATCGTTTGATTCTCACACATGCCATAGATGGTCGTTATAATGACTAAAGTGGAACGTTGGTCGCCGAAACAACCAACGTGGAATGTTCGTTGCTAGAGCGGTGAACAGTTGGACCTCGAAAAAAAAAGTAAATTTAGTCCAAAAAAACAAAAAAAATTACGACGCGTCGTAATATTTCGTCGTAATTTCCACCCAATGTAGTAGTGTCGTAATTACAGAGGAGTGTTGTAATTGTGTAATTACTCCTGCTAATTGTAGAATTTTTTAGAAAATTCTTAGTTAGATCTAGATTAAATCTAGATCCTTCTATTGTTGAAATCCCTAAAAAAGATGAATTGTCAAGATTGTTTATTATTATCAAATATTATTCTAGATAGATATTCTCCAAATAATTCTTAGATAATTTGTAACATCCCCGACCATCAACCCCACTGTCGGGCAACGCTACTATGTAGAACATTCTCATACTTATATATATAACATGCATATTAAATCAAATTATCAGATTTAATGAAATTTAACCAACAATACTGAGTAATCACAATATTATTGCTAACATATAGAATTAATGGAATTAACAGTAAATATCATTGCAACATAATACATGATAATATTACAAGAATCACAGACATGCATTTTAATTGAAATTAAACACATAATGATACTTATCTTTGAAACTGTAGTAACTCCACCAACTACGTGCAGGCCTTCCATGAACCTCAAAGACTTAGACCAAAATTCTCATCACACTCAACAGTGGGTCACCCCTGAGTTGGGACTAAGCTCCACCCAAGGCAAGGGAATCCTAGACTAGGTTGAGGTTACAGAAAAACTGCACAAAGCAACCAGAAGAATTCTCACCAGGAGCCTTCTTACATCCACTACTCATGTACTCTCATTCCCCACATCCATGTTCCACCTGAGGGTATACACCTTCACAAGCACATTCCATCGGTGCTTCACCTCCCTCTCTTGGTCTCGACAATAGGTCAGATCATGGATTCTCAGAGCTCTGTAGATGGTGTTGGACTCTCTCTGGGATAAAACCACTTCCTAGCAGACTCTCTCACATGGAGAGAGATACTCACAGGCCTGACAACCTTCCTCTTTAACCACAGGCCTAAAAACCAATTTCTTCAGCCACTTTCGACTCAGTTCCAGCAAGGTATGGGTGACAACAATGGTAACTTGTCAACACCACTCAGGAAAATAGAAGGTTGCAACCCAAGAATGGTTCAGGTACATAATCATCTTTGTAATGTGGCTAAACTGGGTTCACAGGACACACGGGAGACATGGCTCAGTCCACAGGTTTGCCACTGGATTTTAGGGTGTGAGACAAGGAATCAACACAAAAGTTGAACGCAGACTCCAACGGTTCAGATGGAGGATGTGTCAGCTTCTCAGGAAAAACATCACATGTTGGCCTCATGGTTTTTGGTTTCAGAGATGCATGAGGTATGCATGTAGAGATTAGATGCAGAGGTAACACGGTTCAAACAACGGACCCCAAAATGGAGGACGAACCCCCATAATGTCTCAATTCTTGGGTTAAATTGCATGTGCCTGGGTTGACACATGTCACCCATGAAGTTGCATGCACTCCATCAAGTATGCGTTCCCTTTTCCAGGAAGTTAGGATAAAAATATACCTTTCACACCACTTTGGAATAACAATAAATTATTATTCCCAAGGACTTAAGCCCCTAAGGTTAGCCCCTCTTTCCAACCTTTCAGCCCCCTTTTCCCTTACCCACTCTGTGCAATCTTAGTCCCCCATCCCTCTTTCTTCATGGTCGGTCTGCACGCAGTGATGTTTAATCTTTATTAATCTTCTGCATAATTACATACACAAAAATAGGCTCCTGGCCTTTAACACTTAGGCTCTTCATCCTAATAAACACACAACCCCACCAGATTATCAATACTCGACTCACCAGCCTACAAAACATGATTTACAATTCATATTTCTTCATACAATTCATAAACATGATTACAACATGGCTCGTCCTTGGGGTAATTACAATCCCCTCCCCTTATTTTTGCACCGTCCTTAGTGAAACTTTTACATAGGCTCAAAAATATTTTCAAAATATTCAAAAATATGCAAATATTTTTCCTGCATACCATATTCATGTTCCCAAGTCGCATCCTCAGGACCGTACCAGGTCCACTGGACCTTTACAATCCTTATGGCTTGATTTCGGAGTTGTTTTCTTTTCCGGTCCAATATGCGCACAGGATGAACTTGTAGGACATCTTCTTGTTCCAATTGAATCACATTCCAATCAATTTCATGATTAGCATCAGGTACCTATTTCTTAAGCTATGAAACATGAAACACATTATGTACAGTCATGGATGCAGGTAATGCAAGGATATATGCAACTAGCCCAATCCTTTCTAGGATTTCAACAAAATATGGTTTCCAACTTGGCGCAATTTCCTAGATTTAGGGAACTTCTATTAGTTTTAACTTTCCAAAAAACATGGTCTCCCACTTTAAACTCTCTATGGGTTCTTTTTTTACTGGCATATCTTTTCTGCTTGTCTTGGGAAGATTTGAAATTCTACTTAATTTTTAGCATCTATTCTTCCATTTCCTTGAGCAACTCTGGCCCAACTACTTCCCTATCATTTGGATTATCCCAGCTTATTGGAGTATTGCACTTTCTTTCATAAAGTGCTTCAAATGGGCTCATCTTCAATGATGCTTGATACCCATTGTTGTAGGCGAATTCTGCCAAATGTAGGTAGTCTTCCCATTTAGATGGTTTGTCCATAAAATACATCCTTAGACTATATTCTATTACTCTTTTCACCCTCTCTGTCTATCCATCAAACTCGTGCAATTGTGCAATTTGTGCAATCATGCCACTTCCTTCATAAAGATGTTGGAAACATCTGATGCCTTGTGAGTAGTCTTTAACAAAATGAAATAGGCATATTTCATAATCTTGTCCACCACCACCATGATTGAGTCATGTTGCTTGCCTATTCTAGCCAATCCTGTGATGAAATCCATTGTCACTATGTCCCACTTCCACTCACGAATGGGTAAAGGCTGCAAGAACCCTATTGTATGCATGTGCTCAGCTTTAACCTTCTGGCACTCCATACATCTGGTGATGTATTCAACAATATATTTCTTCATACATGGCCAAAAGTAATAGCTCTTGATTGTTGCCACAATTTTCTAATATCCAGGGTGCCCAGCATAAGGCACATTATGCATTTAATTCAAAATCATAAGTTTCAAGTCCTAGACATTAGGTACATAAATTATGTTCTTGTACATAAGTGTTTCGTCAGTTTCCAATTTATAATTCTCCACTTTCTATGGCATCTTACCTTGTTGTAGCTTTGCTACCAAATCCCTGTACTGCAAATCTACATTTGCAGCCTTCAAAATTATTATTTTAATATCAGTTTAGTACATGCTAATGGTTGTAGCATGTAATTTATGTACTCTCCTGCTGAGTGCATCAACCACTTTATTCTCCTTCCCTTTGATATGCTTTATATCAAAATCATACTCATAGAGAAACTGCAACCACCTACTTTGCCTAGCATTCAAAGTTGGTTGATCAAACAAATACTTCAGACCATTATGGTATTTTCTCAGTTCGAGCCTCCTTCCCATGAGGTAATGCCTCCATTTCTTTAGAGCGTTTACTATGGCTGCCAAATCCAAATCATGAGTTGCATAGTTCTTTTCATGCTCTTTCAACTTTCTGGATTGATAACAGATTACGAATCCATTCTGACTGAGGACTCCTTCCAGACCTTCTTTGCATGCATCTATACACACTACAAATTCTTCATTCGGATCTCCAATCCTCAGGATTGGAGCGTTGGTGAATAGTTGCTTCAATTGCTGGAAGCTTCTCTCACAATCTTCTATCCACTAAAACTTCTTCTGCTTCCTTTGCAAGGAAGTGATAGGGTGAGCCATCCTCGAGAACCCTGCGATAAACCTTTTGTAATAACTAGCTAGACCCATAAAGGATTTGAATTCTTTCATGTTATTTTTCATTGACCATTCTCTAATGGCCTCAATATTCTCAACATCTATAGCTATCCCATCCTTCGAAATAATATGCACCAAGTAATGGATCTACTCCTGATAAAATGAGCACTTGCTCAAATTGGCATAAAAGTAGTCCTCTCTTAGCACCTGCAGCACCATCCTCTGATGTTGATCATGCTCTTCCTTTGACTTGAAAAACACCAGAATGTCATCCAGGAAGACTATGGAAAACTTGTCTAGATAGTCCCTGAATACACCATTCATCAGGCACATAAAAACAACGGGTGCGTTCGACAGCCGAAATGGAACCACTATGAACTTGTAATGACCATACCTTGTTCTAAAGGCGGTATTTTTGATGTCTTCATCCTTTATCCTTACCTGGTGATATCCTAACCTGAGTTCTATCTTTGAAAATATCTTTGCATCCTTCAACTGATCGAAGAGGTCATCAATCCTCGGCAAAGGATATTTGTTCTTTACAGTTACTTTGTTCAATTGTCTGAAATCGATACACAATCTCAACATATTGTCCTTCTTATTCACGAACAGGACTAGGGAACCCAAAGGTGACACACTTGGGCATATATACCCCTTGTTTAGAATCTCTTCAAGATGCAATTGTAGTTCTTTCAACTTCGACATACTCATTTTGTAAGGTGCTTTCGACACTAGAGCTACTCCAGGAATTAATTTTATAGAGAAGTAAATATCTCTCTTTGGGGGTAGTTCGGGTACCTCCTGAAATACATATTCAAATTCCTTTAGTACCACAGGATCTCCAATCTTTGAGACCTCATCCTTAGATGCTTCCTCCACATGGGCTGCAAATAATTGGCAGCCTTTTCTGTAGCACTTTTTCAACTGGATTGTTGAGATTTCTATGATAGCAACATCTTTGGGAATTCCTTGGAATATTTTCCAATTTCCTTCCTCATCTAGGCAAATGAATGCCTTATTATGACAGTCTAGGATGGCATGGTGTTGATCCAACCAATCCATCCCAATTAGACAGTCATAATAACCTAAAGGAAGAATGTTCAAATCATCCTTTGTGCTCAGTCCATTCATGTCTACTGGACATGACTTAACTAACTCAGTGGCTTTTCTCTTGGTTCTTGTAGCCAAATTCTCTAACCAAGACTTTTGATGTTTGCTTCTCGACAATTGCAAACATTCCACCACTCTAGGATCTATATAACTATGGATAGCCCCTAAATCAATTAAAATAGTAAAGGCATGGTTGTTGATCATATCTTCCACTTCAATCATGTGTGAATGATATTCAACTTTCTTGTTGTCCAGGGCTGCATAGATCCTTGGCATTCTACTTCCCATGTCCTCCACTGTTTCAACTTGTTGAACATTATGGACGACTCTCACTTTGCCATTTTTATGGGGACAATCTCTGTACTTGTGGTTCCCCTGACAGCCCCAATACTGAATGGGCATCTTCCTTGGCCTTTGTTCCCCTATGTCAGCCATTCTCGGCTCTCTAAACAATGGTTTTCCTTGAGGACCTTTTTTGGAAAAGGGTGTCTTAGTTCCCTTCTTCCTTTGATCCATCTGGAATTTATTCTTGTCTTTCCAAGCCTTCCGAAAGGTAGGCTTCTCTCTTTGCTTCTCATATAAGAATTTATCTCTTCTTATAGTTTCTTCCATAGTCTTAGGATCATCATACTGAATCTTGTCACCAATGGAAGGTGTCAATCCACTTAGATACCTCTTAATCTTGGCAGTCTCATATTTGATGAACGAGACATAGTTCAGTAATTCCAAAAATCTTTGTCCGTATTCATCAATGGTCATGCTTCCCAACTTGAGTTCAAATAACTCTTTCATCTTTTTGTCATAGTATCTCTTAGTCAAGTATTTCTTCTCGAAATACCTCTTGAATTCTTTCCAAGTAATATCTTTCTCTATAATGTGTTGCACCTACACAAGTTGATCCTAGCACATGGATGTTTTTCCCTTCAATTGATACATTGTAATTCTTCCTTCTGCATGAGAGGAATAATTCTGCAGTTGGAAATATTTCCTCATGCCAAGCAACCATGTTTCGGCATCTTCCTCTTTCTTATGTTCTCCATCAAACATAGGAGGCTTAATCTTATTCATTTTGCCCTTCAGTTCATCCACTCCAGATCTCCTTTGCTTTCTAGTAGGAGATGGGCTTGAACTACTGTGTGCCCTCCTATTGGAGTAACCTTGGGAGTCATGATGGTGTCTACCAACACTCCTTGATATTCTTCCCTCAGAAATCTGGTGACTCCTTATTTTTCTCGAGTCTCTCTCCTTGTCCAACTTATTTTCTATTCTCTCCAGACTCTTCATCAACTTTAAGTTGAATTCTCCCTGTTGTTCCTTATCTTTCATGAGCTTTCTACTACCTGCTCGGTGCATTTGGGCATCTTTCTGCATTCTTTCAATGATTTTCATCATATGCCCTTCCTTATCTATCTCTTCTCCATGCCCATTAGAGTTCGACCCTTCAAATCCCAAATGAACATTTGTCCCTTTAGCTTCATTCTCTTAACTTGAAGCATTATGTGCTTCCTCCATTTCTTTGCACTCAGTGTCAACTCTATTCAGCTCTAGAACTTGTTAAACTTCTGCAAACACAATGTGAAGACAACTAGAATTTTTCTAGCCATCAATCCTTAACAAATCCCACAACATTCATAAACAAATCTGATTCAATAAAACATTCAGTTTTCATTCTCTATGATTCTCGTTCAATCAAGAATCCCCTCATATTTATTCTTTTGGAGCTCTGCTCTGCTAAGTTTTCAGGCACTAGAACCTTTCTCTCAGTCCCCCAACCCACGCAACCATGGGTCATGACCAAGCACTAGATCAATAAGCGCTTACTCGGGTCTTCGGCCTTAGAAATTTTTAAAGCACATCACAACAATATCTCGGAGTTTAAAGTTACCAAACTCATGAAGTAGAGTGGATCAATAGTACATGCCTACCTAGCATCCAACATCTGACACTCACTATGGAACCTCAGGTGTCTGAGTTCCGGGACTTTGTACCTTCGGGACTTCGGTTTCCAGAATCTTTCCCTCTTGCTTCCCTTTTGATCTTCCAAATTACGAACTTTCGACTTCTCTATCCTCCCAGCCCACATAGCACATATGTCACCAACTAAGTCGATGGCACGTGGTACACCTAGAAAGGTCCATGTCACCAGCACGTCTACAATTTCACTTTGAAACTTTAGGCTTTAGAAGTTTCAACTCCTCCACGCTGGCTTTTACTTGGAGTGCTTTCTCCCAGAGTTCATGATCTATCGATGCGTGTCCTCCTTCACGATCAACGACTATGAGTGACTTTGACACTTCGGCCTTCGAGAGTTTCAAACTCACAACACTTTCCTCCTCACGAAGTACTTCCACCTGAAATACATGATATCTTGACGCATGTCCTTTGTAATGGACGATTGCAATCTACTTTGGGACTTTGGGAGTTTGTCACACTCCACACTAGAAATCCTCTGAAGTGATTTTCCTTTGCCTTTCTAGACATAGATCTAACAGTCAAGCTCTTTTCCTATGATCTATAGTGTAGATCTCCTTTGGAATTTTATGCCTCAGCGCATTCCACTTCTCCCGACTGTTGAACTTCGAAAGGCTTCCAGGATAACCTTCCTGCACCTTCTCTGGATCTGACGGTTGTAAAGGAATCTCCTTTTCCAAAACAGATCCTACGGCTCCAACACACCAAGTGTTGAGCTCTCTCTCTCTTTGGTAAAATACCATGTTGGCTATGGTTTTATTCTATTGCTACTCCTCCTGAGCTTTGTAACATGGCCAAGTAACTCCTTGGCACTCAAAAACATTCTAAGGTTCGAAATTGGTTCCATCTGAACACCATTTCCACTCGAAACCTTTGGTCCAAAGACCACTTATCTAACCCATCCAGGCTCACCGTTGAAACCATGGGCTCTGATACTATATTGTAACGTCCCCAACCATCAACCCCATTGTCAGACAACGCTACTACACAGAACATTCTCATACTTATATATATAACATGCATATTAAATTAAATTAACAGATTTAATGAAATTTAACCAACAATACAAAGTAATCACAATATTACTTCTAACATACAGAGTTAATGGAATTAACAGTAAATATCATTGCAATGGAATACATGATAATATTACAAGCATCACAAACATGCATTTTAATTGAAATTAAATACATAATGATACTTATCTTTGAAACTGTAGTAACTCCACAACCTATGTGCATACCTTCCATGAACCTCCTAGCCTTAGACCATGCTGCTCATCACACTCAGTAGTGGGTCACCCCCAAGCTGGGACTAAGCTCCACCTAAGGCAAGGGAATCCTAGACTAGGCTGAGGTTAGAGGAAAAATGCACGGAGCAACCGAAAGGATTTTCTCTAGGAGCCTTGTTATGCCCACTACTCACGGACTCTCATTACCCACATGCATGTTCCACCCAGGAGTATACACCTTCACAAACACAGTCCATCAGTTCTTCAAATCCCTCTCTAAGTCTTGGAAACATGCCGAATTTGGAATTCTCAGAGCTCTGTAGCTGGTACTGGAATCTCTCTAGGAGAAAACCACTTCCCAGTAGACTCTCTCACTTGGAGAGAGATGCTCACAGGCCTGACAACCTACCTCTTCAACCACGGGCCTGAAAACCCAGTTCTTCAGCTACTTTTGGCTCAGTTCCAACATGGTATGGGTGACAACAACGGTAATTGGTCAACACCACTCAGGAAAATAGAAGGCTGCAACCCAAGAATGATTCAGGTACAGACTCGGCTCTGCAATGTGGCTAAATTGGATTCACAGGACACATAGGAGACACGGCTCATTCCATGGGTTTGCCACTGTATTTCAGGGTGAAAATCAAGGAATCAACAAAGAATTTGAACGCAGACTCCAACAGTTCAAACAAAGGATGTGTCAACTTCTCAGGAAAAATATCAAAGGTTGGCCTCATGGTTTTGAGTTTCAGAGTTGCATGAGGTATGCATGCAGAGATCAGATGCAGAGGTAACACGGTTCAGACAGTGGACACCAGAATGGAGGATGGACCCCCATCACAGCTCAATTCTTCTGTTAAATTGCATGTGACTGGGCCAACACATGTCGCCCATGAAGCTGCATGCACTCCATCAAGTATGTGTTCCCTTTTCTAGGAACTTAGGATAAAAATATACCTTTCACACCACTTTGGAATAATAATAAATTATTATTACCAAGGACTTAATCCCCTAATCTTATCCCCTCTTTCCAACCTTTCAACCCCCTTTTCCCTTACCCACTTTGTGGAAGCTTAGTCCCTCGTCACTCTTTCTTTGTGGTCAGTCTACATGCAGTGATGTTTAATCTTTATTAATGTTCTGCATAATCACATATACAAAAACATGCTCCTGGCCTTTAACACTTAGGCTCTCTGGCCTAATAAACACATAAGCCCACCATCTTATCAATACTCGACTCACTAGCCTACAAAACATGATTTACAATTCATAAACGTGATTGCAATTCATAAACATGATTACAACAGGGATCGTCCTTGGGGATATTACATAATTTCTCTAGAAGTAATTGTATGTATATATATCACTTGTGATGCAATCCAAGTAATGAAGATTGGTATCGAAAAACAAATATATATATATATATACTTTTGAAGCAATGCAAGTAATGAAGTTTGGTCTCAAAATTTATGAGTGGTAGTTCAATCATATAATTATGTGTTGTGCTTTTTATTACATCTTTAGCTATAGTTAATTTGGTGTTCCCTCCATCATACTTGAGAAGTAAAAAGTCACCAATTTTCATTGATACTTTTATTATTTAAAAAAAAAAACTAACCCATTGTGTGATTAGATTTAGAAATCTCCATTGTACGTCACAACACTCATGATTATTGTTGTTCAAATCAAATCCTTGAATGGGAGGAATACCCATGATTAATGTTGTTCATATTAGAGTGTTGAATGGGAGGGATACCCACTCCTTCATCTGTGCCACCACAGATGAGGAACTGGTGTCCCTCCCATTAAGTAGTTTGATCTAAAAATGAATATCACAATTAGTTTTGAAGTAAGTATCCCTCGCATTCAAGGGTCTAATCTAAACAACACTAATCAATCCATGTACCCATTAAACTCTAAAGTTGAACTATAAAGTGTTGTTACATACATTTATAAGAAATAAGACTTAATCCATTGCACTCCATTTATATTTAATAATTATAATTATGTATTTTAACAAATTTTTAAAATGATTAAATTATAATAATATTATAAATTTTCTTATTTATTAAATAAATAAAAAACATATAAAAAGATCTAGTGATATTCAAATTGAGTTACATATATGAACAATACTAATCAATCGATGTGCCCATTGAACTCTAAAGTTTTGTTATGAGAAACAAGACTTAATCCAACGCACTCCATTTATACTTAATCATTATAATTAAGTATTTTAACAAAATTTTAAAATGATTAAATTACAGTAATGTTGTAAAGTTTTTTATTTATTAAATAAAAATAAAAATAAAAACATATAAAAATTAAAATGATTAAATTACAGTAATGTTGTAAAGTTTTTTATTTATTAAATAAAAATAAAAATAAAAACATATAAAAATTTCTAGTGATATTTAAATTGAGTTACATATATGTTAATCTCATCATTAATTTTGTCTAGCTTTTAGTAAATTTAGGTGAAAGTGTTGCTCGGAATTCATATCAATCATTTCCCCTTTCCATTGTTTGTGAACATCTTACTTATTCCACACAAATTTAAAGTTGAAGTTCTCTCGAGATTTACTTCCTGAACATTTCGATTGTAGGTTGGTTGTAACGTTCTAAAATGATATATGCAACAAACACCATTGAATATAATGGAGTTGAAAGCCCGAGTCATATATGTGCAGCAAAAGAAAGGCAAGCAAGAAACAAACAAATGCATAAATACAACTTCCTTGTGTCATGGAAGGTATGGATCCACATTGTATTTTTGGTGGCCATATTCTTAGCTAGTTTTTTCATGGATCCACAGTCTATTGGTCGACAACCATGCTTTGAGTCAGTTTATTCGGAGCAATGGTATTCCCACCTCAGGGATGATACATATATACTATTTGATATTTGTTTGAAGATTTTTCCTGACTCTCCTATTCCAACACCCTTACATACGTATTTTTGTAAAGTGTTTTGGTTATCAATTTCTCTTCTGAATTCACACTTTATGGGGCATCCGTTACACACCTATTTGTCGCACTACTAGGTGTCGCACTTAACCATCACACTTTACCAAATGTTTCAATTTCATCACCATGTATGAGTGTTTTTCATAATCCCTATACATGTTGGAAGAGAAACCTATAATTTGGAGGTCAAAATACTATCTTTCACCTAGAGATTTTGGCCTTTTTTGAGTATCATCGCTCCCTTTCCCATATGAAGAGGATGATGAACCCTTGTCATCGCTCCTCTATCAGTTCTATGGGAGCAATATTATCTCCATGTTCTTAGTTCTAGGGGGTCTATAAAGTGGTTGCAACCATTATGCCTTGTTTTAAGAGGTTGTTTCCAGGAGATTTCAGTTGGTTAAAGGTTGGTTCGAGCTACCTTATATCCAATGCAAGGTCATTCTTGTTTGTTTAGATAAATCCTTATCTGATCCTATCCTTTCCACAAAATTATCATATGGTTGTTATGCCTCAATTCCTATATAATGGAGACCATTCTTGGGTGAAAGGAGGGAAAAAACTTTGGAGTATCATATTGTTGGTCTTGATACATTCAAAGGGATGGAAATGAGAGCTTCAACAAGTTGTTGCAACATCGACATCCAAGTTGTAAATGCTTTATTACTTATTACTTTCCATATAATATAACTTGGCCTATTTCTCTCCTGCTTTTGTTGTTCATTGTATGCGTGACTATTTCTGCCTAATTCGTTATTGATAGATCTATTTTTCTTAACAAAATATTGTGGAAGAAATAAGTATAGCTTTGTTTCTTGTAGTATTTATCTTTCACCAAGAGCTTGGGCATCAATATCAAGGGTTGGAGAAATGAGGACAACTAATGGAAATGAGGTAGGTCATATATCTTATTCTTTCATCTCCCCTTTTTGTTTTGTTTGTGGGCATAGAATGGATTTAAGGGGAAAGTAGGGAACCATTTGTTACCTTGTGTCTTGGATCAAAGGAGTCTTAATCCAATGGGGTTTCACCTGTTCGCAGGGGAAACTTTTTCACAACAACGGTCTCATGTATGTCATTTCCATAAGATGAGACATTCTGTTTCCAACCATCTTCATTTCTAGATTTATGGAGACACTTAAGAAAATACATTGACAAGATGGAAAAAGGATTTTGAAATACATTGTAAGAACAACGATATATGGAATTTTATTCTCAAGCACTGAGAATAATTGTTTGATTCGATATACCAATAACAACTTTGCAGGTGTCCTAGATGATAGAAAGAGTACTTCAAGGTATGTCTTTCATTTTGTTTCAGGTTTGATTTCATGGGAATCTAAGAAGTAGCCTATTGTGACAACCTCATCAATAGAAGCAAAGTATATAGTAACAACAACATTAGCTTGTCAAGAAGTTTTTTTACGAAGATTATTGGATGATATTAGACAAGAACATGAAGGACCAACTCCATTTTATTGTGACAATAATTCTGCCATATCTCTGTCCAAGAATCATGTGCTTCACCAAAAAAAGAAAGCACATAGATACAAGATATCATTTTGTAAGAGATCTTGTAAACAATGGTGATATATAGAATTTTGTAATTCAAATGACCAATTTCCTAATATATTCACAAATCCATTGTGAAGAGATGTTATTGAATTTCATACATGGAATCTAGGTGTTGTAGATGCTAAGCATTCAATGGTCCTAATTAAGGAAGAGTGTTGGAATTTTGTAATTACTCCCCGCTAATTGTAGAATGTTCTAGAAAATTCTTAGTTAGATCTAGATCCTTCTATTGTAGAAATCCCTAAAAAAGATGAATTGTCGAGATTGTTTATTATTAGCAAATCTTACTCTAGATAGGTCTTCTCTAAATATTTCCTAGAGAAATTATCTAGAAGTAATTGTGTGTATATATATATTACTTGTGAAGCAATGCATTCTCTCTCTCTCTCTCTCTCTCTCTCTCTCTCTCTCTCTCTCTCTCTCTCTCTCTCTCTATATATATATATATATATATGTCACTTGTGAAGCAATGCAAGTAATGAAGTTTGGTATCCAAATTTATCAGTGGTAGTTCATTCATATAATTGTGTGTTCTTGTGTTTTTTATTACTTCTTTAGCTATATTTAATTTGGTGTTCCCTCCATCATTCTTGAGATATAAAAAGTCACCAATTTTCATTGATACTTTTATTACTTTAAGAAAAAGCTGAACCCATTTTGTGATTAAGTTTAGAATTCTCCATTGTACGTCACATCATTCATGATTATTGTTGTTCAAATCAAACCCTTGAATGGGAGGGATACCCATAATTAGTGTTGTTTAGATTAGATTAGACCGTTGAATGAGAGGGATACCCACTTCTTCATCTATGCCACCGCAGATGAGGAACTGGTGTCCCTCCCATTAAGTAGTTTGATCTGAAAATGTATGTCACAATTAGCTTTGAAGTGGGTATCCCTCCCATCTGAACAACACTAATAAATCCATGTACCCATTGAACTCTAAAGTTTTGTTACATACATCCATGAGAATAAGACTTAATCCACCGCAGTCCATTTATACTTAATAATTATAATTAAGTATTTTAACAAATTTTTAAAAAGTATTTTAACAAATTTTTAAAATGATTAAAGTATAGTAATGTTGTAAAGTTTCTTATTTATTAAATAAAAATTAAAAGAAA
Organism: Picea engelmannii; assembly: GCA_009831015.1. Lineage (NCBI taxonomy): Eukaryota > Viridiplantae > Streptophyta > Pinopsida > Pinales > Pinaceae > Picea > Picea engelmannii. The sequence continues at coordinate 994,167 of ML787002.1, read as the reverse complement.
ACACATTGATAAAAGTGTATAAAAAGATTTAGTGATATTCAAATTGAGTTACACTATGCTAATCTCATCATTAATTTTGTATAGCTTTTAGTAAATTTAGGTGGAAGTGTTGCTCGGAATTCATATCAATCATTTCCCCTTTCGAGATTTACTTCCTGAACATTTCGATTGTAGGTTGGTTGTAACGTCCTAAAATGATATATGCAACAAACACAATTGAATATAATGGAGTTGAAAGGCTGAGTCATATATGTGCAGCAGAAGAAAGGCAAGCAAGAAACAAACAAATGCATAAATACAGCCATATTATTTTGTAAGATCGATTGGGTAACAATGTGCGAGGTTGAAGGTTATGCCAGCATAATAGTCGCAATAGTTAGGAATGCCTTTTGATTAAAAAATTCAGGGGACGTACTCACAATTTTGTTTGAAACGATTCCTTATTTTATGCGTCCCTTCAAAATCTTGCTCGTTCTGTCATTTGAGTTGTCATTATGATGCGGGAGAATGATGACCGGACTCCTAAGATTAGACTTTACCAACCCTAAAATCCCACCTCCACTCTTACGTAACATAATAAAAACACATTAAAGCGCCGCCTGTATAGTCCTGCCTCTATATATATCTGATCCCGGACTAGGACGGCCTGAAGTGCGAGAGAAACAAACACAATTTTCAGTAGTAATCTGCAGTGAGAAGGGCAGATATAAATCTGATCATGGGACGTGCACCTTGCTGTGGCGATTACGAAGGGCTGAAGAGAGGACCCTGGACGGCCGAAGAGGACCAGAAGCTCATCCATTATGTTCAAAGCCATGGCCTCGGCAAATGACGCAACCTTCCCAAACTTGCAGGTATCCTCTTGTTTCGTACAGTATCTTCATCTTTAAAATGCATGACATGGGTTTTAGCTAGGTTTTCTGTGTGTCAAACGTTTTTCTGCTTGTCGGAATACGGAACTTTGGTTGAATTTGGAGCAAGATTTTGGCTGGGTGTGAAACTTTTTCCGCTTGTCGGAATATGCAATTTTGATTGAATTTGGAGAATTTTGATCAATTTAGAATGACAAACAATCCCTTTTTCACTGGTCAGAATTCGTCGATAAGAGTTTTGATTGATATGGAACTTAAATTGAAATGGGAAGAATTCGTGAAAAACAATCCTTTTTTCACTTGTCAGAATTCGTCGATGAGAGTTTTGATTGATATGGAACTTAAATTGAAAGGGAAGAATTCGTGATCGATATGGAACTTAAACTTAATTTGGATTTAGAAATAGGAAAAATCTCAAAAACATTGTTAAAAACATTCGATTTAGAAATAGGAAAAATCTCGAAAACATTGTTAAAGAATTTAGATTTAGAAATAGAAAAAATCTCAGAGAACATTGTTAATAAGATGTTGAGTTTTGATAACTTCAAAATATTGACCAATTTTTTACAAAAAGTTCAGATTTACTTCAAATTAGAAAAAAAAAATTTGAAAAATCATTCCAAAACTTGGATTATACCTAATTTTTTTTTTGTGTGGGGTGCAGGTTTATTGAGATGTGGAAAAAGCTGTATGCTGAGATGGGCCAACTATTTAAAACCTGATATCAAAAGTGGAGCCTTTTCTATGCAGGAGGATCTCACAATCATTCGTCTTCATGTTGTTTTTGGAAATAAGTAGTGTATACCTATTGAAGATGGGCAGAATTAATGATCTTTTAATTATAAAAACTACTTTTATGGCTAACAATTTAACAATTGAAGATGCAGACATATTCTTAATTGTCCTCTTAAATCAATGAATGAGATTTCATGTTCATAACTTTCTTGCATTTTTTTATGCTTACTTTTCTTTGTTTACTTTTTCATATTTACTTAATATAATTAATATTTTACTGCCATTACCAATAATTGTCACATTTACCTAATTAACAAAGATTACAAAAATTCTAAATAACGCGAGCTAAGTGGATAGCGACATATATACAGCAGAAACAATTAAAAAAAAATAGCTGAAGAGTTTTTCTGTCCGTTTTCAAAAAAAATCATGTAGGATCCCATTAGAATCCCTGAGTCTCACATCACCTATGATCGAAACTCGGTAAAAGATTGGCACAAACCAGAAGATGTGCTGCCCAATCTAAGAATGAGAAATATAATGGATTACTGATTCTCCCACTATGACCTCGGCCCTCCCTTCAACTTCATCTCCAAACAGGACGACCTCGTGGTAGCGATGGATTCTGTATTGAAGCAACACAAAAGTTCACTTTTGCTCGAATTAGAGATTGCGATCAAAAGCAATCCTTAGCTAATGAAAAACAGAGGATGCATCTTCTGCTTGGATCATTGTTAAGTGTTAAGTTCTGTTGTTTCATTTTTATATCTGCTTTGAGATTGTGGGAATGAAATAAGGCTTTCGGCGTTAATCAGCCACATGATTGTATGATTGTGGCTGTGCTAGTACTTTTTACTGCCTAGCTTTATTATAACTAGCACAGCAGCAAAATAGCTGCTGGTGAACGCCGAAAGGTTAAGAAGATGAAACGAATCCTTAAAAGAATATATTAAATTTTATTATCTATTAATAAATAAATTGCTGGGCTTCATTTAATTGGTGTTAATATTTTAATTTCTGCACTTATCGTGGCAATCAGTTAGCTATCAAAGTAATTTTTAAATATGATTAGGTAAATGTAAAATAGTAAACATATAAACTGATATCTTTATAATAGCTAGGAAGTTAATGATTGAAATCACAGCCATTTATTTTGTGTGACTACTAAGAATATTCCAGCCATATTTAATCTTGTACATAAAAAACTTATTAAGCACTAAACCCCTATTAAATCTATCCATTAGTGTACGCCTTTCCACGTAATTAGATTTCCTCAGAGTAAGGTTTTTTATATTCCTTTCTTATACGAATTATTAGAATGGTTCATATACAAGTTTTTATCTGCTTTTCTTCTCTCACAATATTGGTTAAATTCTAGATGGTCGGCTATAGCCTCGCATCTTCCTGGAAGAACGGATAACGAGATAAAGAATCACTGGAACAATAAACTGAAAAAAAGATTGCTTTTACTGGGAATCGATCCAGTAGCCCACACGTCACTCCCTACACCAGATATGCTGTCATCTTTCATGGCGTCCTCTTCGACTGCCATAGCTGCTCGATTGAATAGTGCATTGGTTGAAGATCAATTAGGACGACTGGCCAGAGACTATGTGAATATTTCTCATGTCTCTGCTGGCAGTGCTGATGATCAGTACTCGTGGCAGCTGTCCCAAATTCTGAAGCTCTTGGGCACGAATAATAACCCGGGGTGGGCACATCCATCGGGGGCATCGTCTTCCATTTCAGCGGATCAATTCCGCCAGATTGATGCATTAACATGGCCTCGTGACTACCAGAACCAGATAAATCAGGGATTCGTTTCAGGGCAGAAGGATGATTATACCGAGTATAATGTGCTTTCACAAGAATCTTCACAATTTTCTGACCTAGAAAATAAATCAAAAGGAAAGAACTTACGCATCAGTACATATCACGGGCAGGAACATAGAACCCCATCGTTCTTTATACAGGACCAGCCCTCAACTTTTAACACAGAAATTACTGATTGGAATTCAATGCCCATTCTAATGCCATCCATCAACCCTGATCAGAAAGATCATCTGTATTACTACAGCGTTAAGAAATGTTCATCTACCGCATCTACAAATTCCTACAAGGGAGGATCACAAATTCTAGAAAACACCATCCAATATCACCAGGACAACCCGTTCGAATCAGCGACAAGGACTTCAGATACCATGTCGCTGCCATCAGCAAGAGCAGATCTACAGGAGGACGAAAGTAACTACTGGGATGACTTGTTAAATTCGATTGAGGGAAGCAACCATGGCCCTAATATATCAGGTTCCCACTCCCTAGTCCGTAACAACATGTGTTGCGGAAATCGTTTTTGCACAGCGATTTTATGTTTCAGAGCACTGGACCGCTCCATGCAGCCAGCCTCATCATTTCACGTTGATTTAGGTACATAAGAATGGTTCGTGCATGAGTTAATGGCGATTGCATTTATTGATTAATTTATTTATTTTAATGAAAGAGCAACTGGGGATGAAGGCTTTGAATATGGACGTATTTCTGTTGCAGAGAGCCACGCAGCGTGAGCACATATAGGAGAAAGCAAGCCACCATTGACCTTTCTATACTTTGTATTTGGGATTGGTTTATTTTATTGGTTCACAAAATAGTTTCAATAATGTTGAATATCCACATTGTTAAAATCTTAAAATATTAGTTTCAATAATGTTGAATATCGACATTGTTAAAATGATAAAATGTGAACGGATTGCTCGCATTCATTCTTTTAATGTATGTGAAATTTGAGTGTTGTATTCATGATGTGGTTGTAAGTATTTTGTAATTTAATGTATATTTTTATAAATTTTTAATTATGTATATTTTTTATATTGAATAAATAAATCATTCTCAATCAAGTGTTGTTTGGGTAATTAGGATTAACTTGTTATTCTCTTAATTATTCTCTTTATAAGGTTTAATTTTTGTAAGTGAGATTTGTTTGGAGGTTCAATTATTGTAAGACATATTAAACTCTTAACAAGTATATTATTATAATGGCTTTGATCTTTATTGCTTTGAGGACCCTTCTACCCTCTGCGATGAAGAGACATGACGCGACTTGGAAGCCCAGGACATATGTGGCGGCATGTGGACAAATATAGCGGAGCGCAAAAGGAAAATATCAAACAGACCGTAGATTTTGAGGCGACCCAAATCAACGGTTGAGACCCATATCAGGCGGCAAAATAGCACAGAATTTAATTATGTGAAGGCGGGCTAGAGAAAACTATTATGGTTTTATTTGTGGATGCCTGGCGCCCTCAGTAGTACATTGTACATCGGGGCGAAAAGCGGTCTGCCTGAAACCATTTTCCCAAAAGCCTCGATGTCACGTGGTCTAATGTGTCAAATCAGCAATTCGTGTGGGGGAAGGCGATGGTTAGTCAAATCGCCTCATGTCACTCGTTGAGGTACTTCACGTCTATGAAAATGCCAGGTGAACGTCGTTGGATAACTAACTCAAAGGCTCATCATTCGAAAGAGATTGGTAAAGCGTGACAAACCAACGCACCTGCAAGTAATACTGTCAGTAATTCATGATTAGAACTCAATGATTACCGATCTTCAAAATATGGGTGGCATTATTATGTTCCGGGCAACCATCGTCTCATCCATAAGTAGAGTAATCCCAAACTTGATCAACTTCCATATTTCTGTAGAGTTTAAGAAAATAAAAATCATGTTCTCTATAAAATTGGAAGACATGGACAAAGCCAATCAAATGATATCCAGTGAAAACATGTTTTCAAATAACATGGCAAGTTTATCGACAGGTAAGGAAGAAAGGTTGACTGCACAGATTCTAGTGAGCAAATTCCATACTGACCCTGCGACAGAACCAGAATCAGAGGTCAGGCTAAATCCTGTCATGAGGGATCTAATCATCAATGGACACGTCGATGGCCTCTACAAGTGAGCGGTGAAGAAGAGGTGGAGAAAACGACAAAAGGCGGTAATTAGAACTGAAGCAGTTGAAAGCGTTGGCGAAAATCAACCAGTTTGGTTGAGCATGCTAAGGGAAGAGATCACCAAGATGGAATGAATTCTCAAGTAAAAATGAGTATGTTCCAAAAAATATTGGACATATGGCATTCAAAGAAAAATCTTAGATATGTCAGGCATGTTTGTAACGATTCCTGTAATGTACAAAAATTGTCGTTATATTTTACTCTTTTGTAAATGACCTCTATTTTTAGAACTACGGGGAAGTTTAATCATTTTGAATCCCACAATAAATCTTCTATATATATCATCCCCAGGATATAGAAAGCATGGAAAAAAGAGGAGTGTAGTGTCCCCAAAGTCGAGCCCTGTTGTAAACCATGTTTTGAAAGGAATTGTGATTATGTTTTATAGGCTGGTGAGCTAAGTTTCTTTAAGTTGGAGGCTTATGTGTTGTTAGGCTAGGGAGCCTGAGTGTTGAAGGCCATGAGCCTGCTGTTGTATATGTTGTAGAAAATACAGGTCCTATCAGCAAGACTTCTTGGTCTGTCTTTGACCAAGCTAAGTCACTAAGTTTTCTGCTGTCATAAATTGTTTCACTGTTGTTTTATAACAGCCATCTGAAAAGTTTGTTTGTTGATGTGTTATGGTTGTTGTTTCAGTGATTGGGTGCCCTTGCAAGTAGTTTTCTGTTAGATAAATTTTACATTTACTTCCCAATAAACAACAACACACCTATCTAATCTTTAAATGCTGAAATATGGACAGAAATAAGAGCTTCCTAACAGCAACTAAAATGCATGTGTAGACACAGGTATTTTTGGTCTATGACCCTGGATAAAACCCCCCCCGGGGAAAACCAGTTTTGGAATATGATGTATATATCTGTAGAGCAAAGATCTAAAGCAGTAAATACAATACAATAATGAACCTGGTACAATAACAACTCCAGAATGGTGAAGCTATCAAGCTCATACTGCCAGAATGAGGAAAATGTGGTGCGCCCCCCTCTGAAACTGTCAGATCTGCTCCAGAACTCTCCTGAAATGTCAGATGCTGAATCCCCTCCACAGGAATGGCTGTCCTGTTGCTGTGATCAATCTGCAACTGTAATCTCTGAGTTCTGATGGCTAGAAATTTCTCTAGGAAGGAAACAGTCAGTAAATGGCATGCGCCCTCCTCCAAGATGAAATCTCTCCTGCAAATAATGGATGGTAGCTGCT
>ML787002.1:969998-981879 GCA_009831015.1 Picea engelmannii | reverse complement strand
AAAAGTGACATTTTGCACTTTAACCAAAGTCAAGTACAAAATAGAACATAAAGTACATAGGACAAAGAGCCAAATATTTCCCACATGTGCTAAGAAGGGATAACACATGGGGAACACCTCCCAAGGTATACAAATCAACATATGTAATCACACAGAACAATTAATAAAACATAAACACAGCCATGTGCAGACCGACCACGATGAATGAGTGAAGGGGGACTGAGCATCCATAGGATGGGCAAGGAATTAGGGGCTGGAAGGTGGGAAAAGGGGCTAAGTGTAGAGCCTAGGGGCTTAAGCCTGGGAATAATATTTTATTATTATCCCCAAAAGACATGTGCATTTTATGTTTATCCTAAGTTTTTGGCAAGGAGAGAACATGCAAGGGAGATGCGTGCTGGTGGAATGCATGCAGTTTCATGGGTGACAAGTGTCAACCCTGATGCATGCGAATAAAATGGCTAGGATGAGCCGTGAGAAGGTTCCTCCCCCATTCTACCCGATTGTCTGAACAGTACAGAGCCTAGGGGATAGTACTACCAACCCGACTCCTGTAGAGAACCATGGTGCGTCCCTATGATTCGAAAGCATGTGTCTGGCTCTGAGGAAACCAGTGTGTATATTCCCTGAACAAGAAGCCTGCATGGATTTGGGGAAAGAGTCTGTGTTTGTTCCAGAAAGTTGGTACACCCCTTCTCTGTTCTAAACTGGGGAGTCTGAATCGACCCCTACGTGGATGACTCGTCACGCATCCTTGAGAATCCAGAATGTGAGTCTATTTCGTGTTGCCAAATTGAGAAAACAGAAGTGTCTCATCCCTGCTAAGCCCGATTATACTGTTGCACCTATCTGAAGCTGCCTTGGGTGTTCGTGTCTGGATCCCATGGATTGTGGTGGATGTGTATTGTTTGATCATGTGTGGCTTGTTGGCCAGTTTGTACAACACTCTCTCCAAGTGAGAGAGGTGGTTGAAGATTGGAAGAACAGGTTGTTGGACCTGTGAGCGACTCCCTCCAGGTGAGAGAGTGAACAGAGGAAAGAGAGAACTCCTGGAAGGAACCTTGTAGCTGCCACAGAGCCCGGAGACTTCTGGTCCGGCCTATTCCTGTAACCCAAGGCAAGGGATATTAGCAGCCGAAGGACTGTCCAGGTGACAGAGAAGGTGTATACTCCTGGGGTGGAACATGCATGTGGGGAATGAGGGTCTGTGGGCAGTGAACGTGGGAGGTTCCTTGGAGAGAATTCTTCCTTGTGGTTGTGTGTTGTTTTCCCTGTAACCTCAGCTTAGCCTAGATTTCCTTTCCTTGGGGTGGATCTTAGTCCCAGCTCGGGGGTGACCCATTGTTGAGCTGATGAGCAGTGCGGTCTAAGGCTGGGAGGTTCGTGGAATGCCTGCACTTGGTTGGTGGAATCTACCACTGTTAAAAGATAAGTATCTGATTATGTTTTTATCACGTTTTGCATGACTCTACTATTTATGTTATCATGATTTCCGCTATGTATATGAATTAGTAGGAAATGTTATTGATCGTTAATTATGGCAGTAACTCATATGAATACTCTGTGTAGAATGTGTTTATTTGTTTAAATGCATGGGATTTATAATACCTGTATGAGTTATGTACAAAGTGGTGTTATAGTCTTCTTTTAATAGCGTTTAAACTTTGGTAGCTAGAAAAAGGGGCGCTACAAGGAGATTGTCCTTTGAGCAGGAAGACTTTGTAAAACTCTGGAGCTAGAATGAATATACAAATGCAGAAGAGGATTTTTGAATTGTTTATGAAAAGATTCTAATTGGTTGTGATATGAGTTCTGTATTATGTAATTCCTGTGATATTTTATTTCATTTACACTTTCATCTGTCTAAATTGCAGAATCAAAAGCCCAAAATTCATCACACGATGCTCTTGGATTAGCAATTTAGGCTATTTGTATTTCTTCTTAACCAATTCGGAATTCATTTTAATATGCTCTGGTGTAGTTATATGTTTCTTTTTCCTTTGATGCCATGTAAATTTTAGATATAAACTCAGACTCATCGCCGCATTTATCCTTTTCCTCTTAATAGTTTTCATGATTCGTCGATGCATTGTTCATTCCTGACTCCATAGCTCAAATATTATCTTCATTTCTTCAACAATTTTATAAACCCCCCCCCAAAACAAACCAAATCTAGCCACTCTTCATTAAAGAAATATCAAGTGACAAGAGAGAGCCCTCCCTGAGTTGAGTAGGCTAGTGCCCTGCTCTAAAGTTGGTTGAAATAGTTACCTCTGTCGTTTGTCTATTCAGCCAGACAAAATTTACAGAGTGCTAACATTCTAACGTCGTTGTCAGGGACGAAATTAAAAAAATTTCCCTAAGAAAGAACAACATGGTTGAGTTCTGAGGTCTAAGAGCAACAAACACTTAGGCACATATTGGCTATGTTCCTGCTCTAGCGACTCCACACATCAAAAAATCAATTTGAAGGTGATTCCAGTAGTAGAAGAATCCATAAAGTTTGTTTTTTCAATGCTGACTCCACTCTCAATGCAGAATCCAGCTTCCAAAACATCATTGGTGACTCCAATGAAAGATGAGATCCCTTGACATAGATATGAAAAGGCATTATGGAAGAAAACAGGTACTTAAACTAGGTTCTTTTCCAAGGCATTTTACTATTTGTTATAAATTGCCTCTAGACCTTTCATGAAAATGCTAGACAATGTTTTCTTTATCTGCTTCATTCTAATGATGATCACAAGAATCTTGAAGTTGTATATCCTCCTCTTAAATTTGTACATGCATATCTTCACCATATCACTGATTTCGATAAAAACTTTCCATCTGGGCCATGTGATGACCATGACCAAGTTGATGAGCCCCATGAAGCCAAGGTTGATATTTCCCCTCATGTACTTGCTCCAACGTCCTCCAAGACCCAACATAGATACACACCCTTGAAGCTAGCCCAAGTTCTCCATGATTTCCCTCCAAAATACTATGAGTATCTACCTATGTTTGATGGGGAACTTGATGGCATATCAACTGGAAAACACATCCAAGGGTTTGAACATTTTCTAGATTTGTTTGAGATTGACCATGATGATGTGTGTATGAGGGTATTCTCTCAATCCTTGAAAGGGGACACCAAAGACTGGTTCAAACATTTGTATCCAGAGACAATTAGCTCATGGGAGGAGTTGAATGTTTTTTTAATGTTTTGGGGCAAGAAAAAATGTTTAGATCTACAACTTATAGAGTTCTATGCCTTGAAAAGACAGAGCAATGAAACTATTTCTATATTCAGTAGAAGGTTTTCCAGTATTTATTACAATTTGCCCAAAGAAATTCAACCCACTAAAGATGCTTCCATGCTCCATTATACAACAACTCTTCATCCAAATTTGTCATTTCTTCTGATGGAAAGGAAATCTGAGTCCTTACAACAAATGTTTAATGATGATTAGGAGATTCAACACAATATTCAAGAATGTGAACAGATTCGGGATGAGGAGTTATATGCTAAAGAAACTGACAATGAATATGAACAGAAAACGATTAATTTAAATCTTGAGCAGAAAATTGATAAAAGTATATGCCCTCTCGAAATTTTTAATGCAAATGATTCTGCAAAAAACTATTATCCACTTGTTGAAAGAGGAGGTGTTGATTTAGCTTCTAATCTATCTCATGATAATCAAAATGCTAATTATTTTATGTATTCATTTGTGGACACTCAAGAAGATGAGTTTACAAATCAGTTTGTTGAAAAACAGGTTGGCGTTCCCAGTTTGTTCTTCTTAGATGACACTTCATATGTTGTTGATTTGCCTGTATACGACAAATATGAGGCTAATTGTGATGTTGAAGATGTTATTTTTTGGTAGTACAATGAAAATTACAAGGAGCAAAATATTGGATCAGCTGAAGAGAATTCTCTACCCTTGTGCTTTGCTGCATTTAAATTGTTGAAAGAAATTATGAGATCATTATTGAGGCAAAGGAATTTTTGTTGATGCGAAATCACACTAGCCCAATGAAACACATTGACGAGATATTGAAACACTCTTCTCATGTGATTGATGACCCTATTACTTGTTTTGTAGAAGGTCTTTTCAATTCAGAAGTGCATTCATTGGTCGAAGATAAAGATGAAAACGAGCATGTCCAGCAATCCAAAGAAATTGAAAAAAGTACCTATGACAACAGTGGAGAAAATGAAGAAGGTTTTGAGTCAGTTAACAAAACCTTTCCATTATGTTTTTCTTCTTTTGAATGGTTAAAATGAAATCATGAGATTCCAAAGAAAGAAGGGAGCTCTAACTGCATTCACAATAGTACTGCTTTACATGAAAAGATTGTTATCATTGAGGAACACCAACTACAATCACATGCATTAAATGATCATTACTTGGAAAGATATTTCAATTCGAAGTTGCAACCTATGCTTAACCATCAGATTAAAGAAGAAGTTGATCCAGAAGTTGTTTTTAAAAGTCATTTTCCTTCTCCTCAAATTAATGTAGATATTCAACAATATTTCCGGCAAGACAAAGTATTTCAAGGTTGTCTTTCTTCCCTTGAAAATGATGTAGTGATCTTATTTCTAAGCGGCCTAGACATGGGTGAAAATTTTGAGACATCATCTATGGAGACTCCAAGTAGCAGAAAAACACTTGTGGAGGAAGCCTGTTCTTATGTCTTGACTCCTGAAAAGGAAAGATTCTTTCATGTGATTCATTATCCCAAGACACATTATATGGAAAAGGTTTACAATCAGAATCTACAAATAATAGTAGATTGCAACAAATCAATGTCTGTATCAAATATGAGTCTTTTTACACCAGATGATGTTTTCCAGCCATGATTTCCTTATGACTCAAGAAATTATTACTACTAGACTTCTCAACAAATCTGTTAGTTTTTCAATAGAAGTCAACATGTTTAATCACCTGAAAACAAAAATGTAGTGGAAGGAGTGAAACATGATGATTGTTTTGTGCATATTTTAGAAGATCCATTTGCAATCCTGTTGGAGGAAGTGAAAAGTCCAGGATCTTTAAAATTTCTAAGAATTGGACTTATAGGTCGAATTTTGAACGAATCACCAACAAAAAATATTTGGAGTAAGCAAGTGCAAAGAAAACGAATAGTGGACAGAATGTTGTCATGGCTACATTGGAAATACAATTTTACTTGCTTGATAGTCCTTTTCAATAGTTAGGGTAGGTAGGAGCATGCGAATAAGCTTGTTGGTCAAGAATTGTTTCAAATTTTCAGTAGTATGTACAGTTAGATCCTAGCGGTATTTTTTTTTCAGCATCCAGTTGAGAGAAATTGGAAAAATCTGGTTTTAAGATTTGACGTTTAGTCTCCAAGACGTAACAGGATGCATGCACATGTTTTGAAAGAGCCTCAATGAATAAGGCACCGGGTCTACATTTCTTTGCTACCTCACAAGGAGGACAACATCCCCAATTGGAGCCTATGTTATCACCATAACAATTATACTTGAAATCTAAGTTTCAAAATTTAGCAGAGGACTAAAGTGATGAAGAGACACAGTGCGATTTCGAATCCCAGGACATATATGGTGGCATGTGGACAAATATAGCAAAGCGGAAAATGAAAAGATCAAACAGACTATAGATTTCAAGGCAACCCAAATCAACGGTCGAAACCCATATCGGGCGATGAAATAGCATGGAATTTAATTATGTGAAGGCGAGTCGGGGAAAACTATTGTGGTTTTATTCGTGGACACGTGGCACCCTCAGTAGTACATTGGGGAGAAAAGAGGTATTCCTGAAACCATTTTCCCAAAATCATCGATGTCACGTGGTCTAATGTGTCAAATCAACAATTCGTGTGGGGGAAGGCGACTATTAGTCAAATTGACTCACGTCACTTGTTCAGGTACTTCACGTCTGTGCAAATGCCAGGTGAACGCTGCTGGATAAATAACTCAAAGGCTCATCATTCGAAATAGATTGGTAAAGCGTGGCAAACCAACGTACCTACATGTAATCCTATCAGTAATTCATTATTAGAACTCAATGACTACTGATCTTCAAAATATGGGTGGCATTATTTTGTTCTGGGTAATCATTGTCTCATCCATAAGTAGAGTAATCCCAAACTGGACCGACTTCTAGATTCCTGTAGAGTTTAAGAAAACAAAAATTGTGTTCTCTGTAAAATTGGAAGACATGGACAAGGCCAATCAAATGATATATAGTGAAACAAGGTTTTCAAATAACATGGAAATTTTATCGGCGAGTAAGGAAGAAAGATTGATTGCACAGATTCTAGCGACCAAATTCCATACTGACCCTGCGACAGATTCAGAATCAGAGGTGAGACTAAATCCTATAATGAGGTATCTAATCATCAACAAACACATGGATGGACTCTACAAGCGAGCAGTGAAGAAGAGGCAGAGCAAACGATAGAAGGCAGTAATCAAAACTAAAGCGGTTGAAAGCATTGGTGAAAATCAATTAGTCTTGTTCAACACACTAAGGGAAGAGATCACCAAGATAGAATGAATTCTCAAGTAGAAATGAGTACATTCCAGAAAATTTTGGACATATGGAATTCAAAGAAAACTCTCAGATATGTCAGACCTATTTGTAATGATCCCTGTATTGTAGGAAAATTGTAGTTATATTTTACTATTTTGTAACTGACCTCTATTTTTAGAACTATGGGGAAGTTTAATCATTTTGAATCCCATAGTAAATACTCTATATCTATCATCCCGAAGATATAGAAAGCATGGAGAAAAAACTTTGTAAAACTATGGAGCTAGAATGAATGTACAAATGCAGAAGCAGTTTTTTGAATTGTTTATGAAAAGATTCTAATTGGTTGTGATATGAGTTTTGTATTCTTTCATAGTATGCAATTCTTGTGATCTTTTATTTCATTTACACTTTCATCTGTCTAAATTGGAGAATCAAAAGCCCATAATTCATCACATGATGCTCTTGGGTTAGCAATTTAGGCTATGTGTATTTCTTCTTAACCAATTTAGAATTCATTTTAATATTCTCTTATGCAATTATATGTTTCTTTTTCCTCTGATTCCATGCAAATTTCATATATAAACTCAGACTCATCACCTCATTTATCCTTTTCCTCTTGATAGTTTTCATGATTTGTCAATGCATTGTTCATTCCTGACTCCATAGCCCAATTGTTATCTTCATTTGTTCAACAATTTTATAAAAACCCCCCAAAACAAACCAAATCTAGCCATTGTTCATTAAAGAAATATCAAGTAACAAGAGAGAGCCCTCTCTGAGTTGAGAAAGCTAGTGCCCAGCTCTGAAGTTGGTTGAAATAGTTACCTCTGGCATTTTTCTATTCAGCTGGACAAAATTTACAGAGTGCTAACACCCTTGATATCTTCTAAAATGAATACATGTTTGATTCAGAAAAGCCTCTAAAGAGGAATTGTTTTCTCTAGTGATATCATATTTATAAATTGGGAGACCAATCATATATTCACACACATAAAATATATTATATTATTATATTATTCAATCAATACAAGTACATATAAATACATTAAGCTTCGTTTTAAGATAGATTGACTATCTTAGCCACATAATCTATTTGTTGAGACAATATCTCAACCACACACTTAAATATGATCTTAGATCTCTCCTAGATCTAACAAACTCCCAGTGATCATAAAATTAATGTAATGATTAACTCCAGCACCCAACTCAATATATAAAATTAAACATTCTTGAATCAAGTTGAGCTTCATCAAGATAGAACTCCCCAAACACATATATTTGGAAGTCAATTACTGGACCACACTAAGTCTCATAGCTTCACTCGCAGACCACTCTCGTCTTCAACAACTAATGATGGATACTTCCCTAGATCCACTACTCAATCTTCCGAAGTCAATTATTGGACTGCACTAAGTCTCATAACCTCATTAGTGGACTACTCTTTTTCTCAACTAATCAAGGATTCTTCCACAGATCCACAATTTCTGAACATTGGACAACTATTCATACTGAGCTAATTGAACCTGCTCAATTCCTCCTCTAGCTTTAGAGATATATCATCATTATTTTACAAACGAAAAATAATATTATTAGAGTCAATCAAAACTTGTCTCTAACCAACAAGAAGATGACGAAGAGACCAAGGGACCACATCAAAAAGGTTGGAGTACTTGTTGTTTTCTTTGTCCCTTACCAGAGACTCATCACCCAAGGCCAGCTTGTAGAAAACATAGTTATATGAGAAGAGGAAAAAGAGGTGGTTAATTTCTTCAATGCCATAAATAGAGATAACAATGCCCATGGTTAGATCATTGAACTCAGGGAGAGCCTGTGTTTTTGCTGGAAATATTAATTACAAGTTGTGAGCCTTATGCTTACGTAGGCTCTGTCTATCATGGAAAGAAGAGATGTTAGTCTGTCAGACATGACATGGAGGAGTGTTAACATGAGAAATATTTAATGAGATAGTCTTTTATATTTCTCAAGTTGTGTTATACAGATAGATTGAGTTGAATTTATTGTTATCTTAAATGTTAAAGTCAGTTAGCTTTGTAACAACCCCACTGTTATGGCCACGGGCGGAGCCAATTTTTTTTGTTTGTTTTTAAGAATTAAGGGGCAAGAAGGAAGCGATGACAAAAAATTGACCACACCATAGAAAACGAATAGAGGCATGCAACCCAGGCAACTGGAAACTACAACACCACACACAGGCACAAGGGAAACTGGGAAAAACAGGCACAGAATAACCAGAGGTAACGACTAACCACCCGACAAAACAAGACACACCTACAAGCTAAGGGACCACTTCCCCTTCCCGACATAACGACATTGACGAACAAGAATAGAACCTCAAGGCGTGCGAACCAACGCATGCGCCCAAGTAAACATACGATGCTCAGCCACACTCACATGGTAGGCACCAACTCCGACCAAGCTATTATTTGCTGCTAACCCATAGGGTGCACCATGATCCCCTCATCAGGGACCATGCTATCCCTAGATTAGAGGTGCTTCAATAACCCTGACGCAAAACAAAAGGGACTAAGACTCAAGAAAAATCCGACACGCTAAGAACCAAATACTAACTGGGAGACTATACCTACCCCACACAAAGGTTGAAGAGACACAAGAGGACGAAGACAAGGGGTGATGCCAATCCACACAACATCTTCCTTGCCCCCACCAATCACCCATTCTAACCAGTCTATGATTATAGTCAATTTTAACAAGGGTTCCATTCTAACGGGGCACATCAAGTTACAATTAGACAATAATGTGTCTGTTAAATAAACGTTAATACAATTAATTTTGTAGATGTAAGTGGTCAATACTAAAACCATAATTATAAATTCCCTCTATCTTTAATTAAAATTCAATCTAGCGAGTCTAAGATTTGCAATCCATTCCTTACTTACCAATCAAATTTTAATCTTTAGCACAACCTAATCGGTCAAGTCTATGTTAATCCAAATTCTCCATCCAACTAGACATGAACTTAAATAACAATATTTACAATCTTAAAGTAGAATGCTTCCATTAAAACACTTACAAGCAATTAATCTCAGCATGTAGACTACTATATCGACCAAACTAGCAATACTAGCTGTCATTAACATTGAGAAGGAAAATGCCAAGTATTAACATCATTTTAGAATTCTAACAAGGCAACACGATCACAATTACATGACAATTATTATAGAAAAACAAGGAAATTGACGTAACAATTAAAATGACAGTTAATTCAACAATAACAAGGAGATTTACATAATTGTTATCATAACGAGTAATATAGAAATGACAATGTTATTAACATTTTAATTAACATAACCATTAGTAAAGCAATAACAAGGAAATTAATGTAATAGTAACAATCAATATAACACTAACAAGGCAATTAATATAACCGTAACAACATAATTAATATATCATTAAGAAGGAATATGTTGTCCATTAACTCACTGTAGCAAATTATTCCGACAATTAATATGGAAATAATATAGCATTTAATATTGCAATTAACATGGAAATTAATAGTAAAACACATGCAACATTTAAGGCAAAATGGTATCCAATCAAGCAATCCTAGTCAACCATTTAAAGGGGAAAAAACGTGGTCACACCAGCAGCAAAACACAATCACAGTTAATGGCGAATCGTTGTGCCATACCTCAGCAAGCACATACTACCATTTAATGGCAATTCATGGGAATTTAACAACAAATCATTCCATCGTTTGAAAGAAAAAACGTGGGAATTTAAAAAAGAAAACTCGTTCTCATTTGAAAGAAAAAATGTGGGCATTTAAAATAGTAAACTCAGTCTCATCTGAAAAGAAAAAACGTTGTCATTTAAAACGACAATCTTTGTCTCATTTGAAAGAAAAATCGTGGGCATTTTAAACTACAAACTCTGGCAACTTTTAAAAGAATTTTTTTTTTTCCATTTCCAGGATACCAATACAAAATGCAAACATGAATCAATTTGTTTTTCCATTGCCAGAATACCAACAAAAAATGCAGACATGAATCAATCCGTTTTTCCATTGCCAGAATACAAATACAAAATGCAGACATGACTCAATTCGTTTTTCCATTGCCAGAATACCAATACAAAATGCAGACATAAGTCAATTCATTTTTCCATTGCCAGAATACCAATACAAAATACAGACATGAATCAATTTGTTTTTCCATTGCCAAAATACCAATACAAAATGCAGACAACATTAAAAGAACTCAAAGGATCCAATCAACCAAGGACAAAAACAGAGGTAGATGGCTAATAGGTTCATCCTTCTCTCATCATCCTCGCACAGTAAAGCAAGGCATTGAGATCCATAGGTCTATTAACACCGAAGCAATGATCGTAGATTAGGATCCTAGCTGATTGCTCAGGCGAGGACTGATGAGCTAGGGACGAAGGGAAAATGACCACAATGGTCACAATCAATACACCACAAGGTGGTTAAGACATGCGGGAAAATGAAGGCCATGGGAGTAAATCAATAATTGAGCTAGGCTATAACAATTTCAGTCAACAATCTAGACAATCAATATACTTACCCAATTAAACAAGCAGATCCCAAGCATAAATCCTACAAAAATCTACCATACAAAATGAAGAAAGTGTATCGTTGCCTAGTCGTCTGCTCTGAGTTGAAGTCCCGTGTGCTCCATGCAATTCCCTCTTACTGACTGACGAGACTTCACTGATAACTCCCAACCAATGTTAGGGGTAATATTCTTCCCCCTTAGGCCCCCAAGCCGCAAATGGGCCACACACGCTAGCCAAAGAATCAACTAGCTCCCATCTCACCTTACAAGGCCGAGCTACCACTCCTCACCGAGTTGGCTATCCCAACTCCCACAAGCTAAGTCAGTCAAGTAGAGATTTTTGCAGCATAAGATTATGTAAAACAGAAAAACCCCTTTACCTTCCCAAAATCCCATTTAAATTAATGCTTAAAAATTAATTCCCAAAAATTCCTCCTCGTACAAGTGTCACCCATCCCCTTCATTCCTCTATAAATTTATTTCTTTAATTAATTAATTACCCTTATTTCCCTCACCCACCTAGAGTCACTCCTAGATTCGCTCCTTGGTGTCCCCAAATTCTATTACAGTTTTTAATGACTTTCCCCACTATTAATTTGCTAGTTTAGTTTAAAATTAGAAAGTTCTTAAATGGTAGATACCTTACTAAGTTTGACTTTCTGTTTTTTGCCTTGTGTTTCCTTTTTCTTTTTATGTTTCCCTCTTTTTCCTAGTTTTCTAATTATTTTAGATTTCTTCTTTCCTCTTTTTATTTAGAACTCAAAATGGTAGGTATGGAAGTTATCTTTTTCCCTTCCCCCCGCTCCCCCCCAC
>ML787002.1:922274-960810 GCA_009831015.1 Picea engelmannii | reverse complement strand
ATATAATGAAAAAGAAAGGTTTTCCCGGTTGAGGGTTTCCGGTAAAGATCTCTGTGTATTCTGTGTATGAGCCATTGATTAATTTCTGTATTTCTTAAGAATATATATGCATTGCTTTACTTCGCAGGTTTAAAACTTACATGCCACATGTTATTAGGGATCTTGTTTTAAAAATTCTTATCTCGTTATTAGTCCTAAGGCCATCTGAATTCATTTATTTATCATTAATAATGTGACGTGCCCTTCAGGACGCACAATGTGCTCCAAGGGTGCCACTTTCCTCTTGAATGACTTGGTAGACATAAAAAATCCATACAGTCAATACTTCGTCAAGTGAACTTGTGGGAGACTAGGGCCTCTAAGGAATAAGGCCCCCACCATATTGCGTGCCCCTTAGAATCATTGTGAGTGACTGTCACAGTCTTCCCTCATAGCATCGTGGGTCCTCCTGAATTAGGTAATCATTAACCTACAGTTCGAGCCATGGCTGGAGTGCTAGTAGGTTGTGACAGGGCTGTTGTCCACACCTATCCCTCAACCTCTATGGTAGTCGTATGTGACCCATTTACTCCACATGTGAGTCTATTCAGCAAGCTATCTTCAACTTGCATCATCAACGAGTCATGTCAGAATATATCCATATCATATCATCTAATCAGAGCACTAATATCACATATAAAACAATCAAACCCCAATGGTGCACTCACCGAATTGATCCAGATTCCAAGGGGTTCCATTGATACCTCTGCATCCTGGAGGTCCAAGATCCTTCACACTCAGTAAAACCAAGTCAATAGCACCTATCTGTCTCAATGCAGTAAAACAACATGTCATCAACCCATAACGCCTCATAATCAAAATCAATGTTTTAATAGCATAAAATCTGGATCACTTGTGAGCAAGTGTCCTCAAACAATAAGTTCACTTAGTGCACAAGAGATGGATGTTACAAGCTTCTACAAGAAGTCGTAGTCTCATATTTATATGTTCAAGTCTGTATCAGGTCGATAGATACAGAGACAGAGAGAATAGCTTAGATAGTTATCAACACTAGCAGTTGTGAGTAGTTGAAGTAGTCTGAGAGCTCAAGCTCTCATTATGTAATTTTTCATAAGTGGTTAGAGTCGAAGATCGACATAATTTTGTATTTTGTAATCATCCACGATGCCCTAGTTTGTTAAGATATATATCAAGTATTTTGTGTGTCGACATATTCAGGAGTATCTATGAGTTTTTGTTATGTTTGTGAGTTTATGTGTTAAAGAGTAGCATAGTGTCAAGAAATTATTTTGTTTATTTTTATTACCATAGCACACAGTGCATCCTACAGTGTGTAAACTGCGTGGTAAATCCTGAGAGTCGGGGACACATAATTTCATTGCGCGATCATTGCAATTGCACTGCACAGATTTTTCATGTGCATTGTAGATATGAGAGTTTCGAAAGAGTCACTGTATATTTTAAAATGAATACATGAATATAAAAATGATGAGGATGATATGTTGGGATTTAGAGGGATAGGTCTCATTGAAAGTGTCAGCATTTAATTTTCCTTGATAGTCGCAAATGAAAATTGAAATAAAATCCTTACAAGACCATGGATAGTAGAACCACATGATGATGTTTATCAAAAATGACAGCTAAAGTAAAGATGAATTTCTTCAAACAAAAATGCATGTGACTCTCTCATAGAAAACGTACAGACACAAGTAGCAATCACTGACATAGAAACCTATCTACTCATAATAGTTACTCACATAGAAACCTATCTACTCATAGCAATTACTCACATAGAAACCTATCTACTCTCCTACAATGGATTAATTTTTCATATTTCTGGGTTCTTCTTAGGGAGTTAAACCCAGGCCAACTCTGATACTAATTTAGAAATTGGGAGATTAGCCATATATTCACACACACAAAATCAATTCTCATACTATATTATTCAATCAATACATGTGCATATAAATACATTAAACTTGGCTTTAATATAGATTGACTATCTTAGCTACACAAATCATTTGTTGAGATAATATCTCAACCACACATCTAAATAGGATCTAAGATCTCTCTTAGATCTAATAAACTCCCAAATCTAATCATTACATTAATGTAAACAATAACTCCAATCTTCATCTCCTCGCGATAATACAATTCAACATAACATTATGTACAACACAAAGTTAAATTATCACATGTTTTCACTAATGACATCATCTCTTGATAATATAATTTAAAATGATCGACAACATGGGAACTAAATTATCAAATTTGTAATTTTTGGATAGATTGAAATATCTTTTTCTTGTTGGATTCAAAATATAATCTTTTTATCTTATAATTAAGATCAAAATACTATTTTAATAAGTTGTTATATGACTTGGGGTATCGTATATCCAGGAATGATATGACCATAGCTCCTTCTTGTTCCTTGTTTTTACTGTTACTGAAATTACTTGAAGATCAAACATTATATCACCAATTTAAATCCAGAGAGAATTCTAATCAGCATGTTAAAGGATTTAAAAAACTGTTTTTACATATAACCTTGCAGTTTTAACTATTAAATTATGATGTTTGAAAACCATATTGGTCTCAACTTAGGATATGGGCTAACCATATATTTCGATCTCTCGAGACTCACTGCACATTGCACAAACTGTAAGATTTATTGTGCACTGTGATAAACCACTTAATCAAATAATCTCTTCACAATGTGCTAATATTTAACACATAAACTCATAAACATAACAGAAACTCAGAAATACTTGTGAGTATGTCAACAACATAATATTTGATATATATTAATAAATCTCAACACTGTGCGCTAATGCAAAATACAATATTGAGTCGAGCTTCGGCTCCAATGAATTATGAACTATTTCTGCAACTTACAAAACACACAGATATTGTGCTCTAAGACTTCTTCGACTACCTTCAGTTATTGTTGTTGCTTCTCTGCATATCCAATGTTCATCACCAACTTACAAACTCAAACATATATAAGACTAAGACTGAGACTTCTCACAGAAGCTAACCGACTTAACATTAAAGACGAAAATAAATATGACTGACTTATATCCACTTAACTGGACTCGAGAAAGATTAATATCAACTTCATTAAATAACTCCCATGCTTGTCGACTGAAAAAATTGAGTTTGAGTAAACTTCTGAATTTTTATTTGTAGACTGAATGACTGACAAATCAACAAAGAAATAAATATCACTAACTTGTAATTACTATTTCCAACACCCCCCCTTAATTATAAGTAGGTGGGATTAATTTTTTTTACATAAAACATTGAATCTCACATAAACTATCAATCATATGTCACTGCACAGACTCCCAAACTACTGCGCAGATGCTTAAATGCATCTCTGGCTACAGATTTTGTAAATATGTCTTCAATTTGTTCTTTTGACCTGCAAAACTCTAAGCAGATCTCTTTGTTATTCACCAATTCTCTAATAAAATGATACCTTGTATCAATATGCTTAGTTTTCTTGTGAAACACATGATTTTTGTATAACATGATGGCTAAATTGTTGTCACAAAATATTGTAGTTGGCTCATGTTTTTCCTGCAACAAATATTTTAACATTCTTCTCATCCAAACTTCTTAAAAAATTTCTTTTGTAGCTGCGACGTACTCTGCTTCTACTAAAGAAAGAGTCACTATGGGTTTCTTCCTTGATTCCCATGATACTATACCTATTCCAAAATGAAATGTGTACCTAGAGATACTTTTCCTATCATCTATGCTTCCTCCACAATCATTGTCAGTGTATCCAATAATTATGAAAGCTTCTAAAGTAGAATACATAATGCCAAAATATTTTGTTCCATTCACATATCTCAAAATAATATTTCCTTCTTTCCATTGTGATTCTTTTGGAGTTTCCATGAACCTTGAAATTAGTCTTAATCCATACATAATATCATATATTGTTGTTGTTAGATACACAAGCCTGCCTACCATTGCTTTAAACATAGTGGGAT
Source organism: Picea engelmannii (assembly GCA_009831015.1). NCBI lineage: Eukaryota > Viridiplantae > Streptophyta > Pinopsida > Pinales > Pinaceae > Picea > Picea engelmannii. Next base: position 956,809 of record ML787002.1, on the reverse strand, counting down.
CCACCTTGGACCCTTCATCATCTTTTCTTAACTTCAATCCTGTTATGAGATGTGTTGGGGTTGCTTTGGAATTTATCATGTTGAATCTTTTCAAAATTTCATGTGCATACTTAGAATGTGAAATAAATATACCATATTTGGACTAGTGAACTTCAATACCCAGAAAATATATCATAATCCTCAAATCAGTCATTTCAAATTCATCCTTCATGACTAACATAAATTATTCTATGTCAAAATTACCTGTAAAAATCAAATCATCTACATATAAACATAAAATTAACATGTTTCCTTGCTGATTTTCTTTGATGTATAGTGTTGTCTCACATTTACTTCTATGGAATCCATTCTGAATCAGGTAGGAATCTATGCAACTGTATCAATCTCTGGGATATTTCCTTAACCCATACATTGTCTTATTCAATCTATACACTTTGCTTTCTTGTCCTGGAATATCATAGCCTTATGGTTGTTCCACATACACTTCTTCTTCTAAGTTTCCATTCAAGAATTCTGACTTTACATCCATTTGGTAAACTGGCCATCTATTTTGCGCAATAATGGCCAACACATTTTTGACTATGTCCATGCGTTCAACTGGTGCAAATGTTTCATTGAAATCAATTCTATGTTGTTTTGTAAAGCCTATTGCAACTAATCTTGCCTTGTGCTTCTGGACATTTCCATCTTCATCTTGTTTAGTTTTATAGATCCACTTGAAACTTATCACATCCTTGTATTTAGGTATATCTACCAATTTCCATGTTTGATTGTTCTCTATGCATCTGATTTCTTCATCTATGGCTTGTTCCCATATGTCATATTTGACAGCTTCTTCAAAAGTTAATGGATCATCTATTTGTGAAAAAAGAGAAAAAACAGAAAATGAATTTGATGTGTCCTCATTATAAATGTCACGAAGACTTCTTGTCCTTCTTGGTATCATACTTGCTAATGTTGGATCTGGAGATGTAGAACTACTCGGACTGCTTGCTGGAGTTTTCTGCACTCTAGGTGTAGATTGCAGACTTGTTGATCTTAGTTGAGTAGTGTGTGCTAGGATATGCCTCACAATTGTAGAAGGAAGTGCACTGACTTGTACATGGTGTTTGAACCACCTCTTCTTCTATGTCATCATGTTCAATAGTATTAATAATTTTGATTGTTTTTTTTATACTTCCATCCCATGCTTAATTTTCCACTAACTGAACATCGTGGCTGCTTTTTATTTTTCTTGCAATAGGTTCATACAACTTATAACCTTTTGTATCTTCAAAATACCCAAAAAATATACATTTATGTCCTTTGCTTTCTAGATTCTTTCTCATCTCATCTGGAATGTGTGCATATGTGACACAACCAAAAACTTTTAAGTGCACCACATTATGCTTCATACCTATCCAGATGTCTTGAGGAACTTTGTTCTTCACAATATTTGTTGGACATATATTCATGATGTATATTGCAGTTGCTATTTCCTCATCCCAATACTCATTTGACAATTTTTTGTCTTCCAACATACTTCGTGCCACTTCCATGATGGTTCGATTATTTCTCTCTACGACACCATTATGTTGTGGTGTATACCGCGTTGTGAATTGCTTGTAGATGCCATGAAATTTAGAAAAGTTCTGAAATTCTATTGAAATGTATTCACCTCCTTTGTTAATTCTTAGAACCTTAATGTAATAACCACTTTTCTTCTACACAATTGATTTGAACTGTTGAAAACAACCCACTGCATCATATTTATGTTTTAAGAGATAAATCCATGTCTTTCTTGAGAAATCATCAATAAATGTCAAAAAATATGTACTATATCCTATAGAGGGTGTTTGCATTGGTCCAAAAATGTCTAAATGTACACTTTCCAGTAGATATTTTACTCTGTAAGACTTCCCAATTGTAAATTATTCTCTATGTTGCTTTCCAAATATGCAACCTTCACATATTCTTTATGGTTTTTCAATTAATGGAAAAACTTTCACCATATCATTTGTGTGTAGCAGCGTCAAACATCCAAATTTTAAATGTCCAAATATGAAATTCTATAGCCAAGAATATTCATGTACTTCATATTGGAATTTTTCCTACATTTCTTCACCACTTTCTCCTTTCTTGCAACTACACACACTATTTTCTTCATTGGAAATGTGCGCACTTTTTGCTGTAAATGTAGTGTCTAATTGTGCATCTTTTGATTTACCAACATATTGTGTTGTTTTTTTCTTCATGGTTGGCTTCAATGTCAATGGGAACATTCTTTTACTTGTCATATAGATTCTTGTAATAAGTTCATTTCTTGGATATATGTCCATAATCACACAGTGATTATCTTCCATGTAGATTCTGTATCCTTTCTGTAACAATTTTCCTGTGCTCATCAAATCATTCTTCATACCAGAAACATAATATACATTAAGCATAAATTTTTGTTCTCCTTGTTTGGTTAAAATGTTATACTACCTTTTCCTAAGATAGTAACTTGGATATATGTTCCAAATGTAACTTTAGTTTGGAATGAATTATCCAAACTATATAGAAATGATGTGTTTCCTGTCATGTGGTTACTGTAGCCTAAATCTGGATACCATATGTCACAAGGACTTTCTTGAGCAACATTGCATTCAATTGGGGAAAATATAGGCATTTCTTCAATGTGTTACATAAACATAGAACTAGAGGGAGTATTTGTGTTGTTTGGTTGATCTTGTCCTTTCTTATTCTGATTATACTATCTCTTCCTGCACTCATATGCATAATGTCCATACTTTTTACAATAATGACATTGAATATTTGATTTTCCAGTTCTCTGACTACTTAGCTGACTGGTATTTGGGTTTTGACCTCTTCCACTAGTGTTTCCATGACTACTACTATGTCCACCTCTAAAAACAATTCTTCCTCTTCCTCTAGAGTTAGCTTTCCCCCTTCCTCTTCCATGGCTTATAAATGACTGCACAGAAAATGCATTCTTTAATGACATGTTTGACCTAGTCAATTTGTGTTCATGTGATCTAGATTTTATGAGCAGAACAAAATGAGTATAGATTATTATTAAAATATGTTTAACACAAAATAACAGATGTATAGTAAAACTAGTTTCTATTCAATAAGGAAATAAGTTGAAATTGTAAAATGCAGCGAAGAACAAGATTGCTAGAATGGTGGCGACTTATCTTTGAGAAGAGATGTGATAGCTATGCTCATTCACAAGAAGATGAGTATAATGAGGCTTTGAAGGCCTTTTTACCATAAAAAGGAATGTAAAAAATCCTAGACATCCAAAAATATTACCCTGGGAGATCATGAAGCGCCAAAAGTCATGTGGGCTTCGTTGGGGTAAGTTGGTACATCAACTTCCCGGGGTCGTAACTTTTGCATACGATCTTCGTTTTAGATGAAATATAGCCCGTTGGAAAGGCATATATGAGGAATACACATGTTTCCATCATAATAGAAATTTTTGTATAATGTCACTGTGTAGATCCCTAAAAAAGATGTTTAAGCCCCCAAAACGGCCCCGAAAGTCAGGGACCCAAAACTAGGAAAAAATTGCCAAAATGAGCTAGTTCGAATAGGTGGGAGGCCACCAAAATCCATATGGATCAATCCTCCACCATTAGGAAGCAATGGTATCCATTGTGTTGATTTACCCCATCAGATGAGGGAATTTATGTTGAATTTGGCCCTGGGTGAGCCACTTGCCTTGCTGCATGAGCTGCCCTGCTTTGGCAAGACGATAAAGATGGATCATTTGTTGGAGGGTGCCCTTGACCTGTGTGTCCACAATATGATCACTAGAAGTATTTTATATGTATTTAGGTTTGAGATATGTTGGTATCGACTGATCTGTTATCTCTGAGGTGTCCAATAATGGTGGGAAATAAGGTCGAAGGATATCCACGTTTAACACTGGGTGTAGGCCAAGGAATTGAGGATTGTTGAGCTCAAAATAATTATTAGACACAACCTTGGTGATGGTGTATGTACCATAATGGAGTGGGAAAATATTCTGATGGGGCCCTGTAAAGTTTTCTTTCTGCAAGTGAAACCAAACTTTGTCTCCCACCTAAAACTTATGTGGCACCCAATGTTGATCATGGCGCTGCTTTTACTTGGCATTGGAATTTTGTAGGATATCCTAAACCTGTTGGAGGATGTGTTGGATCCTCTCAATATACCATGTGGCTTTTTAAGCTTCATTTGGAGAAGGAGATGAGTCAGTTGAGGTGACTGGAAGGGGTAGTGCAACATCTATGGGACCCAATGGTTGGAATCCCAACCCCACCTGAAAGGGGTTGTGGCCGATTGAACTATGAAGGGCTCATTTCTAGCTATGTTGAACATAGGGAATAATCTCATCCCATGTGTGAGGGTTCTTGGAATTGTACATGCACAGGATATGCATGATCATTTGATTTATGACCTCAGTTTGGCCATCTATCTGAGGGTGGAAGGTCATGGATTTGGTGATCTTGGTGTCCAGCAGTGACTAGAGGCTCAACCAAAATGTGCTGAGAAACTGACTGTCCCAATATGAGACAATGGTTTGTGGGATTCAAAAATTTACCTAGACTCATTCAAAGAATAGTTTGGCAGTGGCCTCTATTGCGATGCTCTTCTTCTAGGCAGCCATAATTGCCATCTTAGAAAAGCGATCAACAACCAGAAAAACACAGTCATTTCCCCTCTTGGTGGACGGGAGGCACGACATGCAGTCCATTGATATGGATTCCCATGTCCTATGAGGAGTAGGAAGAGGGGTGTACAAGACCTGTTTCTTAGTGGTCGGTTTGGAAATAACGAAGGTAGTGCTGGACCTTATATACTTGTTGACATCCTGTCAAAGTTTTGGCCAGTAGAAATGATTCTGCAACAATGAAACTATATTTTCAATGTTGAAGTGTCCTTCCACCTGAATTTAGTGGGATTCCCAGAACTTCTTCACTCGATCACTTGATGGAACGTAGATATGGCCCATACGACACAACAACCTGTCCCGAAGATGGAAATTAGTGACAACTGAATTTATGCCCAACATTTGGTAGGTGGTGGCGAAGTCTGAGTCTGTCTCATAGAGTTGGGTCCATCCAGAGGTCTCGTGGATGCAAGATTCTAGCACCATGGTGATTTCTAAAATTAGCAGTTTGCTGAGGCAATCAACTACTCAGTTGGTACTTCCTATTTTATACTTGATGTTGTGGTGGAATTTCTTCAAGTATGTCGACCACTTATGATGGCAATCATTCTGCAATTTTCCTTATGTCTGCATTAATTGCAATGGCTTATGATTAGTGTGGATGTTTGTCTCCTTCCCAAGAATTTAATGTCTCCACTAGTGACATACTTGCACAATGGAGTACATTTATTTGTTGTAAGTAGGGTAATTGTGGACAACATATGATAGTTTCTCACTATGATAGGCCATGGGGTGGTTGTGTTTAGTGACAACAATGTCGACAACATAGTTTGAAGCATCAGTCTCAATCTCAAAGGGTTGTTGTAGGTATGGTAATGAAATTAATTGGATGAGCACAAGCATTGCTTAAAATCATCGAAAAATTGTTGTTGGGATGAGCCCCACATAAAATTTTCCTTACCACCACCCCTGGTTACTTGGATGAGGGTCCATACAATATGGGAGAATCCCAACATGAACCTGTGGTAGAAATTTGCAAGGCCCAAGAACCTTTGAAGCTTAGTGAGTGTGGTTGGGGCTGCCCAATCATGAATGACTTGGATATTTGTTGGATCCACATGTAAGACATGTTGATCAATGATGTAGCCTAGGAAATGGACCCTGTCGATGTCAAAGAAATTTTTTTCCAAGTTGGCGTATAGCGTGTGCTACCACAAGATGTGTAGAACCTACTGAATATGTTGCAAATATTTCTCCCAAGTCTTGTTGTGAATGAGGATGTCATCTAGATACACCACTACAAAATTATTGGTCAAGGGTCGCAGGATATCATCCATTATCCTCATGAAAGTACTTGGAGAATTTTTCAAGCCAAAGGGCATGACCAACCATTCAAAAAGACCTTCCTTTGACTTGAAGGAGCTCTTCCATACATCTTTTTGTTCTATCAAGGCCTGGTGGTATACAGACTTCGGATCAATCTTACTAAATTATTTGGCCCCTGTGAGCTAATCAAGGACGTTGTCAATTTGGGGAATCGGGTACCGGTTTCTGACTGTGATTTTATTGAGGGCCCAGTAATCAATGCAAAGTCATCAGGTTCCATCTTTCTTTTATACTAGCATGATTGGGCTCCCACAAGGCAATGAGTTGGGATAGATGTGCCCCTTATGGAACAGTTCTTGGATCTGTCACTTGATCTCCTCATTCTATAACAGAGAGTGGTGGCAGACTGGCCCATTGGGAAATGCTGTGCTCAGGGTCAGATCAATGGGATGCTTTACTTGAAAGCACAGAGGTACCCTGGTAGGTGAGGAGAAGATATATGAGTATTCTTCCATGACCTTATCCACTTTCTTCTATTGTGTGGAGAGGTCGGCTACGGAGGCCCTGGATGTGGCTGGGATATTTCTCTCATTTTGCAAAAAAATCATGAAGAAGACAAACTTCCTTGTTTGAGAGATGAACTTCTTGCATTGTTTGGTAGAGATCAAGAAAATAACACTAGGTGGGACTGCCTCGGGTATCCTGTACAATTTCTTGTTCAAAGTAATGATAATACTACAAGGCCTAGACTCATATACAACATGGCATTTCCATAAATACAGTTCGCAAAAAAGAACATTACAAACTTCGAGATGCGAAACATCACACAATACCTAGTATTTGAAGGGCTTAACGTTGTATGCCATACGACATTGTTGGTTGATGTGGATATCAATTCCTTGGCAGAGCCATCCAATGGTGTAGGATTATGGGTGCGATGTTTTCGGTAGGGAAAGACACTTGACAACCTCTGCTGAGATGAGGTTCTTATGGCTACCACTATTAACGATTAAGTGCAACGGGGTACCCTTCACCCACATTAGTGAATGAAAAAGGCGCTCTCCTTCCTCTGGCTCATCTGATTCACTGGGTGAGAGCTTGGTGGTAGCAATGATAGAACTTGGTTTTGTGTCAATGATCTCTCTCCCCCTTTATGGTTATAACTCAGAGTCATAACCTGCATCTGATTTAGAGGCTTTCACTTTAGCCACCAACAACTGCTTTGAGTAGAATCAATAGTGTTATGCCAGGGTCTCTTATGGAAGTCGCACCACTTCCCGATATCTTTCTTTGTCTTTTTGGTGTCCTTATTTTCTTATGGATTGGAATGGTTGTACTGAGGCTATCCATATTTTATATTTCCTTTGTTCCATGGGTTGGGGCCACCCTTTCCTATCTTTTTCTGTGAGGAGTTCCCAGGCCCAAATTTCCGCATCTTTTGTTTCAGCTTCTGCTCAATTTTGACGACATATCGGTAGGTCACGCCCAAGGATGATATTTCCATAAAATCCATTCTGGACTGCATGTATCTATTCATACCACAATGATACTTTAGCACCATATGTCACTCAGAATATTTGATACCCATATTGGTGCACAAGGTATGGAAGATATTTGTGAACTCGGGCACTGCTTAGTCTCTTTTTTGCCGCAGTGTGGTCCATTTTGTGTACAAGTTGTCATAACTTCTGACAAGGTAGTATTGTTCATTAATAACATCCCTGAAGGACTTTTAGGTGACCATGACTATAAATAATGAGGGTTCCTCTGTTTCCTTTTTCTAAAGTAAAGTTTCCCACTAATCTTTGACATGGGAAATGGCTTTGAGGAGTGCAAAAGTAATATTTTCTCTATTCGAGAAGTTATGGATAGAGAAATACCCTTCTAATAGATTCAACCATTTTTCTACAACATATGTGTCTATCTAACCTTCAAATACAGGAATATAAAAGTTTATTTGTATCTTGAAGGGGGCCACGCCTCCGTTTGAGGAAGATGCATCGTCTGTTCGTAGTCGTCGAAGGATTTGCGCAAAGCTATCCATCATCTCGTTCCTATGTTGCGTGAGGGCTTCCTCAAGAAAGTTTTTGAAAGGATATCCTATCCCATCATATTTATTTTCTTCCACCATGAGAGGTCGCTTGGATGTGCGATAAATTTTTTCCTCAAGAGAAACAAGCTCAAGACCCAATTCTTAGTACCCTGATCTCATTGAGGACATGCATTTAGAATGGAAAGGAAAAGACTGCTCTGATACCACTGATCTGGATTTGATGAGAAGAACAAAATGAATACATATTATTATTAAAACATTCCTAACATAGAACAAGATATATACAGTAAAACTTGTTTGTATTCAATAAGGAAATAAGTTGAAACTGTAAAATGTAGTGAAGAACAAGCTTGCTAGAATGGTGGTGGCTTATCTCTAAGAAGATATGTGATGGTTGCACTCTTTCACAAGAAGATGAGTACAATGTAGCTCTGAAGGGATTTTTACAATAAACAAGAATTTCAAAAACCCTAGAAATCCAAAAACCTAACCCTAGGAAATGAATCACCAAAAGTCACATGGGCCCCATTGGGGTAAGTTAGTACATCAACTTCCCAGGGTCATAACTTTTGCATACGATCTTTGTTTTAGGCACACGATATCCTTTTGGAAAGGTCTATCTGATGAATACACATTTTACCATAATACTCTTACTTTGTAAATACTCTATCTGTGGTGAGCCCCAAAAACGTTGTTTAGGGCCTCAAGACAGCTCAGAATTCAGGGACCCAAAAATTAGGAAAAACCTGCCAAACTAGAAAACTGCTAGAATGAGCTAGTTGGAATAGGTGGGAGGCCACCGAAATCCATTTGGATCATCATGATTAATGATGTAAGCTTGCAGGTCATCTAGACTAAATTGACTTAGGTTTTTGTTTTCTTCCAAGGTCACAACAAGGGTATCAAATCTAGGAGGAAGAGTCCTAAGTACCTTCTCAACAAATTTTTTGTCTTCTGTGGTTTTACCATGAGACTTAATCTAATTTATCAAGCCAATAATATGTGTATAAAACGAATGTACTGAATCTGAGTCTTTCATTGACAAAGTTTCAAAATATCTTCTAAGAATTTGTAGTTTTGAAGTTTTAAATACATCAAGCCATGCATGAGAGAATAATCCCAAGAGTTGCATTAGCAAAGAAAGACAAAAAAGCATGGGACATATTACAAACTTTTTCATCTTGTTTTGTTGATGAAACTCTTGGGATTATTCTCTCATGCATGGCTTGATGTATTTAAAACGTTGTCTTTCCATCCTTCTTCCTTCGATCTTTCAATTCATCCTTCTCAGCTTGTGTGAGGGCATTGTACATTACCTAATCCTTTGGTTCCACATAGCCATTGTTGACTATCTCCCATACATATTTACCGTGAAATAACACCTTCATGGTCAAGGAACATAACTCATAATTCTTTCCTGTGAAAGTGGGAGGTTTTATGTTTGAAGTAGAAACAATATTCTCTCTTTACAACAGAGTTGCTTCTCTTTGAAACTTAATTTTATAAAAATTTCTATGATCAACCTGCTCTAATAGAACTTGCTCTAATACCAGATCTTGGATCTCCAGTGCACTGATAGATTATGGCGGTGTCGTTGCAAATACTTTGTGCCACAAAATTTTGTGACTCAATCTCTTAGGACTTACCATGCAGTGCACAGACTGTACGATTTATTTCACATTATGATAAAACACATAATGAAATAATTTCTTCACATTGTGCTAATATTTAACACATAAACTCATAAACATAAAAGAAACTCAAAAATACTTGTGAGTATGTCAACAATAGAATATTTGATATATATTAAGAACTTTCGGCACTGCGTGCTAATGCAAAATACAATATTGAGTCGAGGTTCATCTCCAATGACTTTTGAACTATTTTTGCAACTTACAAAACATACAGAGCTTGTTCTCTCAGACTTCTTTGACTACCTTCAACTACTATTGTTGCCTCTCTACATATCCTATGTGTATCAAAATATTACAGACTCAGACATATATAAGACTAAGATCGAGACTTCTCACATAAGCTAACTAAATTAACATTAAAGATGAGAATAAATACGATTTAATTCTATCTACGTAACCGGACTCGAGAAAGATTAATATTGTCTTCATTAAATAACTCCCCTGCTTTTCGACTAACAAAACAGAGTTTGAGTATTTGTAGACGGACCAACTAACTGACTGGAAAATAAGTGGGGACATAAATCTTAGCAACTTGTAACTACTATTTATAACACTAACCATATATTTCGATCGAGAGACTCATTTTTTTATTTGTTATACCTTGTGCAATACTGAACACACAGTGAGACAGAATAATATCATATATTTTAACTACAATGTATTATATCTTAGTTTTCTTATCTTAAAATGAGATTCAAATATGTTACAACTGATAAATATAAACACATATGAAGAAACCCAATCACATGTTGATGAGCACATCTATTACTAGTTATAAGGCCAATAAAAATCCTTTCGAAGTATACACTATCATATGAATTTATTCCCCAGAATATATGAGGATGAACGCATATGTTATCAGTTGTAATGAATTCAATGGAGATACTTTTGTAATCTATAATACTATATCAATCTATTCTCCATCATGATTCAATGTCAAGATTGTGTTGTGTTTGTTTTATGAAGTGAGACATGATTTTTAATTCTAGCAATTGTAGTGTTTAACATAATATATTACCACTTGAGAGTTGTTGGGTGATACACACTTCAAGCATGATAGAATCATTCATTGAAAGTTTCTTGTAATACAATATGGTACTTGCACAATTTCCCTTTGCATTAGTAGGAACAAATATAAAGAGAAAACCAATCCTTGAGAAACATTATCTGGGTCCACATGTAAGCACCCAAGTATGCCTTCCTAACAACATATATCTTTCTTTGTCCCATGATTCAACCAAGCACACATAATAGTACATTAGCAAATCATATGCAAACTTATAGGCTCTAAGTAATCCACAAGAGTCCACAATATTTTGAAAGACTTTGTTTCCATAATTTAGTGGTTAGAAAGAAAAATATAAGTGAGAATAAGCACCATTAACTAGAAAATGGTCTAAAAGTTAGAATATGCACACCCACAATAACCAAGAGAACCATGAAAAGAGATAATAATGTACAAAAAATTACAATAATGTAAGAGTATTATATGATAATCTAATAATGATATCTTTATTAACATGCAAATATAAATTATAGTGCCAAAAAACTTATTAATTAAGGACAAAGGTTCCTTTTATAACTATATTCATGCATCGACCTTCCCATTTCTATGACTTTTCATTTATTGTAAGTCACTTTTGACTTTATGAATGTGTCTTGACCTCCAAGCTCTTATTTATCAAAAATTTGTCTTATGAAAAATTGGATTATTCAATTAATTGTGGGAATAACTATTTCATGAAATTAAGAAATTAAAGAAATAATCGCACATAAAATGCTTCCTCTAAGATGAAATGTGTTCCCATTATTCGGTTTATTATCTCTCTCCTTCACATACGTTCAACCCTTTGATTATTATTACCATGTATTTTCATTGGTGTGTTGTGGGTTGTATCATCTTCATAGATGAATTTAGTTTGATATGGTATGTGTCATGTCCCCACAATGTGCCTAAAAATATTGTGATCGTGCACCTCTTGAGGGCATGTGGCATCGCATAGTTTCTCACTTTCCTATTTGGAAACAGCAATGATACTTCATTCAGACTAATCCTCTTCACCTAGAGCATACACATACTCTATTCTTGGCTATCCACAAGTCAGAATCCTACTCTAGTGAAACTCTTGTATACTTAGACAATTGTTATTTTGTTAATACTTAGTCATATTTAAGCATACATCCATGAGCATAAGAAGGCAAGAGAACAAAAATGGAACAAATGAAATATATACATAGATATAGTGTTGGTGAAAAAAATCATTCCTAACACCGGACTAAATATTTGTTATTGTGAAACAATTACAATATGAGCACTATCGTCTGGGTTTATAACTTTAACAGAGTTAGGCAACTTGCCTCACCTCACGAAGAAACTCAAACATATATTCATCACCATGACTCTCTGTCGCAACTATTTTCGTAACCTAACCTCTTGCAATAAACCTCATACATTCCCTCGACCATAGACTTGTCTATTCATTTTTGCAAACTTCACAGATTTTGGTTCTATCTCACACATGCCTCCAACAAACTTGCAGTTCTAGACTTCCCCAAAATCAACCCAAAATAAGCTCACCAAAATCTATCCACCGAATCCTCCTCAAGGAATCACAAGTCCTCCATTGTGGAGCAACCTCGGTCCTTGAGGGAGCTCACCCCTCTTCATCTACCTCAGAACTCCAGATCTCTTCTTGATCTCATTCTCTTAAAAATATGCCTTCCTTGATTGTGCACCCTTGTTCTCTTATAGGGACTCCGAAGGTCACCATCACAAATCGTCGCATCCTTTCGGGGGGTTGTTCTCCTTCAAAAACCAATGTGTCCAAACAAATCATCATGTCCCTTCATGGACCTGGTTGCCCAAATAAATCATTGTGCCTCTTTGCGAACATAGTTTCCCAAAAAAACCCATGTGCTCATCAATTTTTGTACCCCTTGGGACCGACACGCCCAACTTGGGTTCCCCCATCATGTTGGAACACCCCAATATCTTAGTCACTTCATAAATAAAAAATTCCCTTAGAACATTTGCATGCCCAATGCACCCTCTTTCCCATCTTGGGTGCTAGAGCTACCCCAAGTTTTGTCTCCATTGGGAATTAGGAGAGTGTCTTTGCATCCATGTAGCCGAAGACCTTACATACTCCCCCACCTCAATTCATTGTCATCCTAAACAACATCCAAAAAATATGTGATCTCCAACTCTCCTCCCGAGCTTGTGCCTCCATAGAAATTAAGTTTGTTGGAAACCCCAAGTTTCGCGCCAATCAAAAACCCCAAATCCTCCCAAAGTGGAAAGCTCAACTTTCAACAATCCAAAGTGTGTTGAACCCAACTCCGCATGATCTATTTTATGAATCAATATGGACGCTTCACCCAATTCCATGGATTAAATTCACCTAACTCTACTGCACTATCTCACTACGATGTTGCTAACTTGTTGTTGTTTGGTTTTGTTGCTTCTGTCACTTCCCACTACAACTGACTACTATCCCACCTCACTTCAAATTTTCCTCTAAATTTTGAACCCCTCATGACTCGTTTCTACAATCATAATTCAACTAACTCTACCATGTCTATGCACATTGCATGTCTCAAGTCTTGTACTATTCAGGTGATCAATCAAACTTTCACATCCACGTCTTGAGATGTGCCTCCCCATTCCTAAACTTAGTCTTTCTGATACATCTTTGTCACTTTGTCCAACTCCAAATACTAAGGAAAGTGCCCATCCTTTCCTCACTATTGTTTGCATCATTCGATCTTCATCAAGGAGATCATCTGCAATGTCTAAGTGTTGCACTTTGAAGCTACTAGTGCATTGAACCTAGTAGTGCATATGTACTCTTGACCTATTGTCATGTTGTTTTTCCCACTTTAGTCATGAACTAGTTGAATGGCTAATACAACCATCATACACATTGATTCAGAACACTCTCATGCCCAAATTGGTCACTTCCTTTCACAATTTGATTTATCTACACAACCCATCGGCCAACGAAAGTTCTCCCTTCACCTTGTTTCTCTATCAAGTCACCCCGAAATAAATTCTTCTTGTAAGTTTTAAACCTGTGAATTAAAGTAATGCATATAGATTCTTAATCAAAACATAAATTAATCAATGGCTCATACACATAGTACACAAAGATTTAGGCTAGAAACCCTTAACCATGAGAAAACTACTCTTCCTTGGTCCCACAACTTTCAACTCTTTATTACATTAATTTCACCATTCACCATACAATATATACAATGTTTTAGGTAATCCGTAGCTACCAAAACCCTAATCCCTTAATCCGGTATTAATTTAGAAAATCGCTAAAAATAGAAAAATCTGCTAAAATAACAAAACCACACAAAAGTTGGGATCGTCATACATGCCATTTGGGATCGTTAGATGTAGTTGTCGAATACGACGTGCCAATACACACACATGCAAAGAATATAACACATACCCAACACTTCTAAGGCAACTTGACTCCATTTTCCACCTCATTGCAAAGTTATCCAATCTACCCCAAGAGTTGCATGTCTATATTATCTTTTCCTCACAAGTTCATCACCTATCCATGCTACTATATTTTCCTCTCTGTCCCTTGGAATGGTTAGGATTCACCCCCAAACATGCTACCTATAGAAAGATAAATTTCCATGTCCAAATAATCTCTTCATGCTGCAATATGCATTTCCGCACAATCCTCCAAACAAAGGCAAGTCCTCAACTTACCTCCTTTCGTCAAGTCACCTCTCCACAACTGAACAATTGTGATGAGTGTGGCCAACACACCCTCACTCCTAAAACGTCCCAATGAACTATCCAAATTTCTCCAAGTAGAATGAGTCAACTCAAATAACTTCCATGCCTTACGCATGTTCAAACCAATACCTCTGCCAACTCCAACCAACGAAACTTTTCCGGATCTATGAGTCATCACACAATCATTTGCAAGTCACCAAGGTGCACTCTACCTCATCCAATGTAACATACCAAAGGCTAGTAAACACTGCCCAAGTCACTTGAACAACATTCTGCCCATTCAATTTGACTTCCAACAATTCTTGGTTGGCTTCATTGTTGACTCCAACCATCTCCTAGAACAAAACTTCCTTGCACTTTCTACAAGTGTTCAAAATTCAGCACTATCGTTGTGATTGTCAAGTCATAACATGACCCAATGAATATGGCTAAGGAACCAAAGGGTTCCTCATCCATCCTCTCAACTCAGAATGAACATACTTAACTTCCCACTTCACCACAGTGACTTGTCCAACAGACCTCATCAAAGAATTTGACAACTTCCTCAAGCCACCTCTATGAATGCATCCAAATTTTCCCAAGTCCACCATAGAAATTGTCCAAGTAGGTCACCAAATATCTCTGCACATTCACCCAACCAAGGTGTCCCAAATCGCTACAATACTTTTTCAAATAACCACCACTTGAGTCACCCTCTAGTATGGAAGTTTTCACCATGTAAATAGATTTCACTTGAATCACCAAGTCATCTTATTAGCCTTCAAATAACTCACTGGAAAACTCAAGAAATGCAAGAAATTGAAACCTACCATACCTTTCCAATGACATATTTTGTTGCAACCATGTTCTAAGTGTGTTTTCTTGGACCTCTTCTTACCCAAGCAACCAACTCTCCACCTGAACTCCCCTCAATCATCATCTACAACTCCACAAATATGTAAAACATTCACTGCAATAAAAGGTTTAGTCCATACATCCACTTAAGAGATCCGTCTAAGTCCCAAACTATGCTTGCAACTAGACAAACTCATATTCAATGTCTTTCCATTTCCACACCTTGACTGTGTCCGCTTCAAGGTACCATGCACTCACTACTTTAATTTCAAGTCATATTTTTTCTAATTGACTTTTGTAGCTCTGCAAAGAGATACCTCATCTGAAGGCTTCGTTCAAACCAATTTTCCAACAACCTAGATCAACTCAATTATTTTTCTCAGTGATGCATGAAAAAAAGACCTCATGATGGAAATGTGTCGAACCAATCACCTATTGTGGATCTTATCTAGGTTTCCCAGGTCATCCAACATGCTCAATTGTTTCACCTTGTTATAACCCAGAACTGATCCCCTTCTCAATCACTTACATGATCTCCCTCTTCATTTTGATTCTATGATCATTTCTACGGGTTATATATATGAAAATTTGTGCGACAAATCCTGCATTCATCTTCCTTGCCCAAGTGCTTAGTTATCCCAATGAACTCAAGGTGTCCACAATATTTCTAGCACTGACTTTCGTCACACATAAAACTAATAAATTTTTTAACTAATTTGTCTCTGCCATCAAGTCTTCAATAAGTTCTTCAAAGAACTATACGATGAATTATGAGATCACCCACCATGTCCAAATTATTCATCTCACCAAAAACTCCACTCTTTCTCTATCCAAGATGTGTTCCCAGACTAACCTATCCAGCACACCATTAAGTGAACCTCTATTTTAAGTTTGATGCAAATTTTTCAATGAACCAGTTCACTCAATCGAATGGTTCACCAAGTTTGCAAAGTTTCCCACCGAACTGACTTTTTTTTCACCATCACAACTATTATGACTGCAATAGTGGTGAAAATAATCAAAATTATCTAATACCATCTCTCATCGAGATAGAGGTGAAGATATCCCCAACTCTTCTCTAACATCTATAATGAATTATCTTTGATACCATCTGTCACATCCCCACAACATATGTGCCTAGACAAATCTTATGATCGTGCACCTCTTAAGAGCGTGCAACACCATAACATTTCTCACTTGGATTCTTGGAAATACCAAGGATGCTTCTTTTGGACTATGCCTCTTCACATAGAACATACACATACTCCATTCTAGGATATCAGTGATTCACACTCCTATTGTAGTGCAACTCTTGTATACTTAGATAATTTTTAATTGTTTAACATTTAGTCATATTTAAGCATACACCCATGAACATAAGAAGCCAAGATAATAACAACGAAACAAACAAAATACACACATAGATATGTGTGGATGTCACAAATAGTGCCTAACACCTAGATAAGTCTTTGTTATTGTGAAACTGTTACAATATGAGCACTACCATATTGGTTTACAAATTTGACAGAGTGACACGACTTGTCTCATCTCACCAAGACACTCATACATAGATTTTTCACCAAGACTCTCTGTGGAAACCATCTCCACAAGATCCTATGGTGCACCTCATATGTGCCCTCGACCACATACTTGTTGTCTCTTTGTTTCTACAATCTTCATATATTTTGGTTCTATTTCACACATGCCTCCAACAGAGATGCATCTCAAGACTTCCCCAAAATCATCCCAAAAGAATATCTTACAACTCTATCCACTGAATCATCCTCAAGGTAGTACAAGTCCTTTTGTGTGGAGTGACATGGCTCCTTTATGGAGCTCTCCCCTCTTCATATACCTTGGAACCGAATACATTTTCTTTCTCTCCTTTTCTTCAATATCTAACTTCCTTGATTGTGTGTCATTATTCTCTTATAGATACTCCAAAGTTCACCATCACAAACCATCACATCCTTTTGGGGTGTTGTGCCCCATCGTGAACCCACGTGTCCAAACAAATTGTCGTTCCTCTTCACAAACCTAGTCACTCAAACGAATCGTCACACCCCTTCGTAGAATCAGTCACCCAAATGAACCCATGCACTTTTCAACTATCATTCTCCTTCAGACCAATGCACCCAACCTTGGTTCACCCTAATATCTTGGTCGCTTCATACTTGGGCAAGCCCCTTGTCGTGTCTGCATGCCCAGGGTGCCCACGTTTCCAACTTGGGTGCTGAAGCAACCCCAAGTTTTGTCTCCTTGAGGACTTGGCTAAGGGTCTCCATGACCATCTAGCTGAATACTTTACAATATGAGATTAACCATCATTTGATAGTATTTCTTGTTTTTTGATTGAATTTTGCATCCCTTCTTGGGGATATTCTTCTCCTTCTCAACCCTATTCTACACAACATGAAAAAATCAACAATATGAAGTTATTCATCCTATTTTTTTAATCAATAAGAATAGTTTATATTCATATAATGAATATATGTACATGCACATATATCTAGTTTTAGTAGTCATTAGATGTTCACCAAAAAATGAAATGTAGTTTGTTGACCTGCCCAAAAGAAAACCAGGCCAGCTATAAAAAAATTTAGGACGGTCATACTTAGTATTATGGTAAATGTATAACCAGTCTACACTAGTATCTTCAAAACTACACAAAAAACAAAGAAAATCTATCAAACCTATACTAAAAGATCTCAAAACTAGAAAATTTCCATCACTTATCAAGCATGTGAACTTGGGGATACCCATTGGGATGACACCAACAAAATGTAATGGCATCGATGGGGGCTTGGAGATAGATGGAGCATCCTTTCCATTGAAAACTTTCAATATCGATTCATGCTTCTTCACAAACCATGAAACCATAGTTATCAACAAACTAGACTGACATTCCATATCTTCCATCCGCTTCTACGGATTCCAAATTTCTTTCTCTTGAGGCATCCTACCTTGTGCCACCATTGCTTCTATATGTTAGTATAATTCATGTTGGTTGTGGAGCATGATTATCTTCCATATTCATAGGTCTTCTTTCAGCTTTGTTAGAATCTTATTTCCTTACGCGTGGGGGTGATTTCCCCCCCACATTTGTTGGAACCACCCCTCGTCGAAGATAATTTTTTTGTAAAATGGCCTTATAAAATATTTTAATTATTTAGTCAATATAAACCCTTCATAATTAAGTTGCATAGATTCTAACAAAATGAGTTATGTTAGGGTTTTTCTTTCCTAGAAGGAAACCCTATTTTATGAATGAGGGAATTTTATTGTGGCTATGGGTGAGAGTGAATATTGTATTATGAGAGAGGAGACTATGAGAAAATAAAAGGAAGTTACATTGTGTGTGTTGTAGGTTGTATCCCTTCATTTGTTGGATAATAAGAAAGGAAGGACTGGAAATTTATCTGATTGATGTAGCCCATATTGGGTGAACCATATATATTTATGTCTCTATTGTATTATGTATTTTCTATGTTTTATTTCTACATTTGTTTTATACTATTTCTCTAGGATCTTTTTTTTTCTAACAATTGATATCAAAGAAAAAGGTAGTTTGCAGGAAAATAGGGTTCTTGGTTTGATTGGGAACAACGGAAGTGTTGGAATATTGGTTGTTGTCATTGATGTCAACCCTAGTCATGGGTTCTGGACCGCAAGATTGATAAAGGTATTTGGACATGAAGGACAACGCACATGCATATAAAACACCCATGAATGGATAGTATACATCATGTTGTTCTTGGTGGTATGTGGCACGTCACGTGGATCCTTATGGTTGAGGATAAATGAATTTTTGAAGATGACAAAGTGAATTGAAGAAGGAAGTACATGTAGGCCTTGAAGATAATTAGAGAAAAGAATTACAAAATAAGAAAGTGTCAGGTCGGCCCTAATGTTAAAATGAAGTGACATAAATGGAATAAATAAACATCATTATACATTCATTTTGATACAAATCTAATTTCATAGGAAACAAGAAGTAAAAGAAGGTTGGATTTCAAGGGAGGATGGAGTCTTTTGGTGATGTGTTCTAAGGTATATTATTTTCAGGTCATCTTACCATTTTTTATATAAAATTTTTTCTAGAACAATTCATATGGTGAAATCGCTATGGTATTGAGAAGAAATATAAAGGTACCTTTGGTAAAAATTTCAGCTCTTGATTCGCTATAATTATGGAGATACACTCTGTGGAAGATAGGGTTTGTGACTAGCCCTGAAGCTAGTCAATAAACAGGTGTTCTGGGTAAGACAGTCATAAATTCTTCATACAGAATCCAAATGAAGTGGGACTACTTCCATTGGAAATAGTACATACTATACTTTCTTGTGTGAAATTTTTAGAATCATAGATGAAATATTGAGCGTGGGGCATGTTGTACAAGTTGGGTCTTCTGAACAGACCGGAATTGAAAAAAGTCTACCATTCTTTCTACAACCTCTTTTTGGGGAGGATTAGAGTGAAAATTGGAGGATTTTCAGAGAATACATTGAGTAATATTATCTACAGGATCAGAGTACTCCAATAATTGAAAAATTGCAGAAATTGAAGAAGTCTTAGGAAGCATTATCAGGTTCTATGTGATGATTGGTTGATGGCGATGATTTAATGTAAATTTTTGTTTTCTCTCATATATTCTTGGGTGGAAGGAAGGGGCAAGGATGGAGAGTTCAACTCTCTCTTTATATTGGAGGATTTTATCTTCCTCTTGTAGGTTTATCCCTCCCTTTACATTTGGATGCTACAACTACCTTTGGAAGTCATTACTTCCCTTGAACAATAACTATTGATTATCTCTCATATATTGTGCATGGTGTATTGTGGTGTATTGGTGTAACTCTTATACTATTGTTCATTTCTCATTGGATATAGTTGAATAGTTTAAGTATAAGTTGAAAAAGGTTTTAAATTGTACTTGATACTGGTTCACCCCCCTCTCAGTATCAACAATTGGAATCAGAGCGGGTTACCTTTAGTACAGTTTAACTACTGGAAGGAAGATCCTAAGAAGAAATGGAAGAAAAAATTCCAAATGGGATGCCACCATTTGATGGAAGCAATTTTGAATACTGGAGTAATAGAATGGAAACTTAATTGAAATCTCTTGGGGAAGATTTTTGGTTCTCAGTTGCTTCAAGATACAATGCTTTGAAGAAACCAAAGATTGCAGCTCATAAGGAAGCAAAAAGGAACAACAAATTGGCAATAGATACCATCCTAGATGGATTGACAAATTTAGTGAAATCCAAGGTGGGATCATTTACATCATCAAAATAGCTTTGGGACAAGCTACAAGACCTTTATGTAAGGGAAGATGCAAAAGAAGAACAAGAAGAAGGTGAAGCAAATTACAACATCTCAAATTTCAAAGAAGAAAATAGAGGTCAGTTATTTTTCTTTAATTGTGGAGTAGGTCATACTGAATTTGAATGTCCTCATCCAAGGATTGAAAGAAATGACACTGAAGAAGAAAATACCAATGAAGAAGAAAATCACGAAGAAAAAATTATTCAACAAGAAAATGAGAATCCTAAAAAAATTGAAGCATGTTAAGATTGAAAATAGCAAGATCAAAGACACGCAAAGAAAAATAAGAAGTGAATTGGGTAGTTGTGAAAATACAGTTGTAATCTTGAAGAAACAATTAGAATACTTTGAGAAACTAAGAGAATAAACCATTTCCTTGAAAACTCTACTCAAAGAAGAAAGAATAATAGGAGAAGTACAAAATGTCCAAATGAAGAAGAAAGAAGAAGATTGTGAGAAACTTGAACAAGAAGTTGTCTCATTGAGGAAGAGCTTAAGAAGCTCTCAAGTGCCAAAAGACTTAACACATCTTGGATGCATGGGTCAAACTTCATACAAAGAATATGCAAATACCAACAAGAAGGTTGAATAAAGAGCTCCACAAATAGTTGATGAGAAGTGGACCAGGATACCAAAAAGAAAGAATAATTACAAAAGAGATGAATATCCAAGAAGACCTCCTACCTTTAGGAATCAAAGAAGCTTCAATCACTATGAAGGAAAATACAGAAGAATAGATCATGAACCCAGATGGACTACATCACAAAGAATCCCACTTACTCCAAGGTATCAAAATTTCTTTCTTGGTCATTGTTATACTTCCAAAATTTTTGGACATAAGGCAATTAATTGTAGAATCAATGAAAGGAACACATACGCAAGAAACATGAATGGTGTAAATAGAAGATATGTAAATAATCATGGATTTTTCAACATAAGTTATAATTCATTTTCCCCATTGATGGACAAAAATATTGCATGCTACAAATGTAATTATCTTGGTCACAAAACACGAGATTGCAGATATATGAATAAAGATGTCCCTATGCCAACCATAGTATGGAGAAGGAAAGAGATTCCAAACAATCAGCATTGTTGAATAACATTGACCACTGAAGAATTTAAAGAAGAATATGAATGGTACATAGACAGTGGATGTTCTTCACACATGATCGGGGATCAAGACAAATTCATCAGCTTGAAGAGAAAGGGTGGAAATGTTGCATATGGGGATGACTTATCTGCCAAAATACTTGGAGAAGGTGTAGTAGAGCTTGGAAGAAAAAATGTAAAAGAAAAGAATGATCTATTGGTTGAAGACTTGAATAATAATCTACTCAGTGTTAGTAAAATGTGTGATCAAGGATACACTCTTACATTTGATTCCCGAAAATGTAAAATCAGAGAAAATAACTCAGGAAGATTGGTTGCAACTGCAACAAGAAGACCGAACAACATATACATCCTAGACATGAAGAGGAGAGAGAAGACATAATCCACACAAAAGGATTCTAAGGAAGAAAAAGTCCCAAAGACCAAAAATAAGGATGAAGTATTATTGAGTGCCACATGTTCAGGGGGAGCAACCCCAAAGAAAAGAGTTACATTTTTCCATTAAACTTAGGGGGAGCATCCCTAACCTTTTCCATTGATGTCAAAGGGGGAGATAAATTGGGATCATGATGATAGGGGGAGAATGAGTGTTTCCATCAATGACAAAGGGGGAGATTGTTGGAATATTGGTTGTTGTCATTGATGTCAACTCTAGTCATGAGTTTTGGAGCACAAGATTGATAAAGGTATTTGTACATGAAGGACAATGCACATGCATATATATCACCCATGAATGGATAGTATACATCATGTTGTTTCTGGTGGTATGTGACACGTCACGTGGATCTTGACGGTTGAGAGGAAATGAATTTTTGAAGATGACAAGGTGAATTGAAGAAGGAAGTACATGTAGGCCCTGAAGATAATTAAAGAAAATAATTACAAAATAAGAAAGTGTCAGGTCGGCCCTAATGTTAAAATGAAGTGACATAAATGGTATAAATAAACATCATTATACATTCTTTTTGATACAAGTCGAATTTCAGAGGAAATAAGAAGTAAAAGAAGGTCAGATTTCAATAGAGGATGAAGTCTTTTGGTGATGTGTTCTAAGGTATATTATTTTCTGGTCATCTTACCATTTTTGGTATAAATTTTTTTATAGAACGATTCAGATGTTGAAATCACTAGGGTATTGAGAATACATATCAAGGTACCTCTGGTAAAAGGTTCAGCTCTTGATTTGCTATAATTATGGAGATACACTCTGTGGAAGATAGGGTTTGTGACCAGTCCTAAAGCTAGTCAATAAAAATGTGTTCTGGGTAAAACAATCATAACATCTTCATAGAGAATCCAAATGAAGTGGGATCACTTCCATTGGAAAGAGTACAGATTTTAGTTTCTTTTATGTTATTTTTAGAATTGTATGTTAAATAATGAGCGCAGGGCATGCTTTACAAGTTGGGTCTTCTGAATAGACCAGAATTGAATAAAGTCTACCATTCTTTCTACAACCTCTTTCTGGAGAGGATTCAAGGAGTGAAAATTGGAGGAGTTTCAGAGAATACATTGAGTAATATTATCTACAGGATCAGAGTACTCTATGAATTGAAAAATTGCAGAAATTGGAGAAGTCTCAGAAAGAATTATCAGGTTCTATGTGATGATTGGTTGATGGTGATGATTTAATGTAAAGTTTGATTATCTCTCATATATTCTTGGGTGGAAGGAAGGGGCAAGGATGGAGAGTTCAAATCTCTCTTGATATTGGAGGATTGTATCTTCCTCTTGGAGGTTTATCCCTCCCTTTACATTTGGAAGCTGTAGCTACCTTTGGATGTCATTACTTCCCTTGAACAATAACTATTGATTATTTCTCATATATTGTGCATGGTGTATTGTGGTGTATTGGTGTAACTCTTATACTATTCCTAATTGCTCATTGGATATAGTTGAATGGTTTAAGTATAAGTTTAAAAAGGTTTTAAATTGTACTTGATATTGATTCACCCCCCTCTTAGTATCAACAAGAAGAAGATGGAAATTTTAGGGTCAAGAAATTTAATGGCCAAAACTACCAATTATGGAAGATGAAAATGGAATACTATCTATCAGAAGTATCTTTTCGTACCATTTGCAAAAATCAAATAAACAAATGAGTTTGAAGGATGAATAATGGAGGGTTCTTGATAGAAAGGAACTAGGAACGATACAGTTGTGCCTAGAAACATCGATGACCTTCAACACTTCAAAAGAAAATTAAATGGAGTATTTGATGAAGGAATTGACTAAATTATATGAAAAACCCTCATCCTCCAACAAACTCTTTCTAATGAAGTTATTATTTAATATGAATATTTTAGAAGGTGGGTTTGTTGTTGATCATTTAAGTGAATTTAATATAGCTACTAATCAACTAAGTTCTGTATGACTGAAATTTTATGATGAGTTTAGGGATCTTATAATATTGTGATCATTTCTAAAAAGATGGAATGACTTGGTCATGGTTATAAATAACTCTGTCTCTATTTCAAACACTGAAATTTGATGATGTTGTTGGTGTTATCCTTAGCAAGGAAATATGATAGAAAAGTACATGTGAGACATCATGTAATGCGTTGAATGTGGAGAACAAGGGAAGACAAAGGGAAAGAGGCAAGATCCCAGGGAACTGTGGGAATTCTAGAAAGGGAATATCCAAATATATACTATTAAATATCAAGTGTTAGAATTGTGGGAAGAATGGACATCTGGATAAAGACTGTATATCTCCAAAGAAACAGGGAGATGAATAGCACAAGAAAAATCAGGAAGCAAATGTAGCAGGTGATGTGTTACAAGATGTTTTGATTCTTTCTTTAGATAATATCATTGATTCTTGGATATTATATTTAGGGGATTCATTTCATGCGACACCCCATAGGAAATATTTTCAAGATTATGTTGAAGGTGATTTTGGACAAGTTTATTTGGGTGATGATGAACTATGTAAAATTTTTGGAATGGGTATGGTATAATTAAAGTTAAATAATGGAAACCAATGGTTGTTGAAAGAGGTGAGACATGTTCTAGATTTAAGAAGAAATATAATTTCAATAGGGTGGTTAGGAAGTGAAGACTGTATATCAACATTTGCAGAAAAGAAGTGGAAGGTCACTAAAGGATCACTGATAATAGAAAAATGAGAGAAGGTATGTACATTGTATTTATGTACTGGTAATACTGACTCTTCTATATTTTTAGCTTCTACAGGAGTGGATACAACATTTTGACATCATAGGCTTGGACACATGAGTGAAAAGAGGATGCATATACTTGACAACAGGAATTTGTTGCTAGGTATTAAACAAGTTGATTTGGATTTCTATGAGAACTGTGTTTATGGAAAACATAAGAGAGACATATTTATCAGAGTCAAAAAGGAAAAGAAGAGTGGAAACTTAGAGATTGTGCATACAAAAGTATGAAGACCGGGTCAGGTATAATCTCTTGGTGGATGTCATTATTATGTTAATTTTATTAATGATGCAACTATGAAAACTTGGGTTTATTGCATTTGACAAAAATATGATGTTTTTGACACTTTTAAGAATTTGAAAGTTTTGGTTGAGAATGATATAGGAAAAAGTTTGAAGTGTCTCAGATCAGATAATGAAGGTGAATACTACAACAAGGAGTTTGAAAATCACTATTCATACCTTGAAATTTGTAGAGAGAAGACAATTCCAAGAGCACCACAAGAAAATGGTGTGCCATAAAGGATGAACATGACATTTATTGAATGCACAGGGAGTATGGGATTGCATCCAGGGTTTCCATTACAACTTTGGGTAGATGTTGTAGATGTTTTTGTTTACTTAATAAGTAGAGGGCCTTCAAACTCCTTAGATGGAAGAATTCTAGAGGAGGCATGGACATGTAAAAAGGTAAACTACTCACTTATGAATACTTTTGGTTGTGAATCATTTGTTCATATTGATAAAAAAAAATAGAACAAAGCTTGAGGAAAAATCCAAGAAGTGTACCTTTATTGGATATGGTGTTAATGATTTTGGTTATCGCTTATGGCATTATGAAAATATAAAAATCATTAGGATTAGAAATCTGGTATTCAATGAAAGGGTCATGTACAAAGATTAGTTGTAGGGAAAGAAATAGTAAAAGGAAAACATAGAATACACAGTGCTTGATGAAATAAAAGAAAATGAAATTCCAAAGGTACCAGAAAATCAAAATGTACAATAGGAGCAACATGTACCTCAAAATCCTAAAAGTGTTGTTAGAATATCTACAGGTTAATTAGACCCCTTGAACAATACTCTCCTTCATTGTATTATTTATTGTTGATTCATTCTAGTGAACTAGAAAGTTATGAAGAGGCAATACAGGTAGACACTAAAAAGAAGTGGGAGCGAAGCATGAAAGAGGAAATGGACTCCTTGGTAAATAACTAGACTTGGGAATTGGTTCAGTTACCTCCAAGTAAAAGAGTGTTGTAGAATAAATGTGTTTACAAGTTGAAGGAAGAAGATGGAGGCAAGAAGAGGTGCAAGGCTAGACTTGTTGTAAAGGGGTTTGCACATAAGGGTATAATTTTTGATAAAATATTTTCTCTTTTTGTTAAAATGAGTTCAATTAGGACTCTTTTAAGTCTTGTGAAAATACAAGATTTTCATCTTGAATAGTTAGATGTAAAAACATCTTTTCTCCATGGGGATTTGGAGGAAGAGATTTATATACAACAACCATAGGGGTGTGAGGTCAAAAGGAAGGAAATTTTGGTATGCAAGTTGAATAAGATCTTGTATGGCTTAAAGAAAGCTCCAAGGTAGTGGTATTCAAAGTTTGATAGGTTTATGATAGAAAAAGGTTATCATAGATGTCATTCACTATGCTTATTTTAAGATGCTAGAAAATGGAAGCTATATTATATTTCTATTGTATGTATATGGCATGCTTGTTGTAGGGTCTAACATGCAAGATATACATGTTCTCAAAAGTAAATTAGCTAATTCATTTGCGATGAAGGATTTGGGTGTTGCAAAGAAAATCCTTGGTATGAGAATAACGAGAGAAAGGAAAAATTTCAAATTTACATTGTCTCGGTGTGAGTACATGGAGAAGTTCTTGGAGAGGTTTGGAATGAAATATGAAAAACCAGTTAGTACACCTTTGTCCATCCATTTCAAATAAAACCAAGGAAATGTGTTTGAAGAAACATGAACAACATATATAATACATGTCCAGGGTCTCTTATTCATCAACAACTAGAAGCTTGATGTATGAGATGCTGTGCACAAGACCAAATATTTCACATGCTGTGGGAGTTATGAGAAGGTATATGAACAATAGAGGTAAATAACATTGAGAGGCAGTAAAGTTGAATCTTAGGTATTTGAGAGGTACTACTACTCACATGTTATCTTTTGGAGGTTCAAACACTATTCTACATGGATATGTTGATTCAGACATTGCAAGTGATAAATATAGTAGGAGGAACACCACAAGGTATGTTTTAATTGTAGCTAGAACAACATTAAGTTGGATTTCGAAACAAAAAAATGTTGTTTCACTTTCAAAAATGAAAGTAGAGTATGTTGTTTCTATAGAGGCCAGTAAATAGATGATTTGGTTACAGAGGTTTATGGAGGAATTGGAAAAGTAGTAGAAGGATAGAAGGTTGTATTTTGATAGCTAGAGTTTGACTCGTCTTGAAAAGAACTCAAACTTCCATTCTAAGACTAAATATACACAAATTAGGTACCATTTCATATGATCTGCTTTGTAATATGGACAATTGAAGTTGGAAAAGATACATAATATCCATAATCCTACATACATGTTAACAAAGGTAGTAACGAGGGAGAACCTAATTTCCTGCTCAATTTCAATTTGAATTCAAGAATGAAGGTGAAGATGAGAAACTTGTCAGGTCCAAGGTGGATCATAGTCCAATAAGTACAACAACAATGGAGTTGTTGTGATCAGCCTCCAAGTAGGAGATTTTATGTTGTGGAGCCTGATTATATTCCTGATTTAGAGGTCTTGTTTTAACCATGTTTGGATTCCAGTTCTTGATGAGGAGGTGTGGGGGGGATTTCCCCCCCAAAAACTATCTTTTCCCCCCTTGGTGGGGGTTCAAGGGAAGATCCCCCAAAGAGAATGTTTTGGGAAAATTTCCCTGTAAAATATTGTAATTTCATAGTCAATTTGACATGTTCATCATTAGGTTGCATATTTAATGGTAAAAGTTATGTGATGGTTTTTTTCCCTAGAAGGAAACCCTCTTTTTTATATAAGGGGATTTTATTTTAGTTGTTGATGAGAGTGGATATTTTATTTTGAGAGAGGAGACTGTGAGAAAAGAAGAGGAATTTATAACAAATGTGTTGTAGGTTGTATCTCTTCATTTGTTGGATAATAAGAAAGGAACAACTAGAAATTTCTTTGGTGGACATGGCCCATATTGGGTGAACCATGTATATATGTGTCTAGATTGTATTGTTTATATTTTGTGTTTTATTTCCACATATTTTTTATATTAGTTCTCTGTGGTCCTCTTTTTTCTAAGAACTTCATTGTTTGATTAATTTTTTTTTCCCTATTTCTGGTGCATCCTAGGTTAGGCATATTAACCCCAACCGATCCATCCATTTCCTCATCCTAAATAACAATGTACCTTTCTCTCACCTTAGATTATAATTTCTTCATGGCCTCCTTATTAATTGAATTGACCTCAAAATAATAGTTCTTGGTCACCTCATCAACAAGAAGGATTACCCGAGTCTTGTTCTTAGGTTCCAACTCTACTTTGTGTTTTATGGAAACCATGGAACCTAGAGAAAAGTCCCATAATTAATCCTATATAAAAAAAACTAAATCACCAAATCCCACCATAGAATGCTTCTTTTATTAGACTCAATGAACATACCCAAGAGCTACATAATTAAATCCATCTCAATTTGAGCTTCAATATTAGGATTTATCCCATGCACAAGTATAATGTTTTCCAAGACGAGGCCATCCAAATCATTTGTTCCAATAAATTCCTTCGTCGTGAACCTTTTTTTCCATAAGAAATGCATCATACCTTCCTTCATTCTCCATTGATAATTGACTATCATGCTTAGAAAATCCCTCCTTCTCCCACTTTGCAACATAATTCATCTGAGGTGCCCAACAACAAGAAGTTGTAGGAAATATTGTTGTCATTGATGTCAAATATAAGGGTATCCTACATACATCTAAGATAAATATTACAAGCCTATATATGTCCAAGATAAATATTGCAAGATGGATATTGTTGAAAGTATTGCTTTTGTATTTTTGATGATTAGTTTGGATACCCTATCTTTTAAGGCATTTTTACCCTACATATCTAGATCAAATGGGAGCACAAGATATATCGATGGAAATATTATTCCGAGATACTTCCAATGGTACATGGAATTCCTTGTAACTCCATATTAACGAGGAGATGTGATTCTTTATGTCTGACAACCTAGCCAAAAATTGAGGTTAGCTTAGCCAGTCTTTAAAGTTCAGCACTAAAAGTGGGGAAAAAATTACTATAAATACATTATTGATGTGTGAATTTATAGAGAAAATAAGAAAGGGACTAAGTCTTAGGTGCACTAAAGGTGTCAGGGTGTCTTTTTGGTGTGCAAGAGAATTCTAAGGGATTTTATTGAGGTATTTATTATTCTCAAGGTGTGATATGAAGGACTAAAGCTCCATAAAGCTGTTGTAAACACTATTTTGATGTGGTGATGTTTCCTTCAGTGGATGTTGTCGTCAACGTATACTTTCGTTAGTGGATTTTGTCATCTGTGATAACATTCTAGGAATGATTTTATGATTATGATTTCTAGGGTTTGAAGGATTGTCTATGAAATGAAGCATGTAGGTGAAGGAATAAGTACTATGTGTATGAATATATTGGATTGGTGTCAACACATATATTATTCAGTTGGTGCACAGTTGAGGATATTTGTGTCTCCAACATGTTGGTGCCTACTCCTTGTTGATTTGGTGCTCAGTTTAGGAGACTAGTGTCTCTGGTAGGTTGGTTCCTACATATTGCTAAGTTGGTTCTAATTTAAGAATATTGATGTCTCCAGTAGGTTGGTTCCTACAAACATTTATAAATATAAGTTTATGGTTTTCTCCCGATTGGGTTTCAGGTTAAACTTTTTGCATTATGATTTGATTTTATATATGATTATTGTTTCTTGGATATTGAATGGTTAATGAATGGTTAATTAAAGTCAAAATTATATTATATTGATCCACTACCCCCATTTCAGCATAAGAATAATTTCAAAATTTTGTTTCAGAGAAGGTTCCTTTAGAAACAATTTAACCACTGGTAGGCATATCTTGAGCACATATTGATTGTAAGGAAGGCCTCCATACAAATATATCTCCTTTGTTCGATGGAAAATATTATGAAAAATGGAGTATATCAATGAGGACATATTTGCAGGCCCTTGTAATTGGTATTTGGGAATCAGTCACAAGAGTTTATACAGATAAATATGGGAAGGAGTCAAGTTAAACCAACTAAAAAGAAATAGATATCCTCTTGAGTGGCCTACCAGATTATGATATTGTCAAGGTAATGAAGTATACAATAGCTAAATATATTTGGGACAAGATAAAAAAAAAAAATAGGAAGAGAGATCCAGTGAAGAGATATATGATGATTATTCACGTTGTGAGTTAGAGACAAAATAAACAAAAAAAAAACCATCGATGAAGAAAATGAATACAATCGGAAAGAAAATACAAATTCAAAATAAGAAGAAGAAGAATACATTGACGGGGAAGATAATATAAAGTAGAATAAGCAATCAAAGAAACATGAAAAGAAGGGTTATGATCTTGAAGAAACAAAGAAGATAGTTAATATGGTGAAGATTCAACTATAAGAGTCAAATATGATAGTAGAAGTGGTGAGAAGCCAACTAAAATAAAATGAATAAAATTGTGAGAATATAGAAGATGAAATAGTTTCCTTAAAAAAGGAACTAGAGAAAAAAATTGATCAGTTGAATAGAAGCTTGAAGTTTGGAAGAGTATTGAAATATTAGATAATATTATTAGTTTCTAGAGGTGACCATTCATGAATATAGATCTCAAATATGATAATAAACAAAATACCACCGAGTGAGATGCAAGCATTAAAGTCACAAATCCATCAGAGAAAAAAAATGAAGAAAAACATGAAAGCTATGAAAATATTCTCAAAGGCTCCACCAAAAATGAATACACGATAGGAAAGGGAATGATGACTAGAAGAAACCCTCTTATTATTACTAGAAAAACATGAATGAATTTAGAATATTTTCTCTACCATGAAGACCCTTTAAAAACTGGTAACATAATATCTTTCTTGGCTATTGTTTTTCTTGCAATAATTTTGGTCATAAATCAATAGATTGTATAGATTTTGCAAGAAGTGATGATGTGAGAGATAGAAATATAGGTTCTTACAAAACCTGAAAGGATGATTATGTGAGCAACAAAACTGGAAGTTCTCATTGGTTTTCTAATAGAAATTTTACAATTCATATGCTCCTCTACTTGATACTCAATGTTATAAGTGCAATAGCTATGTGCACATATCATGTGACTATAGAAGAAACATAATAAAGTATCGTAAAAAAAAAAAAAAAAAAATGTTCTCTTACCAAGCATAGAGAATAATACACTAGGGTGTGGAAAACAAGGCAAGAATAATCAAATAAGGAAGAATGTAGACTTGCACTTTATGCTCAAAATGAAGGAAAGCAATGGTACATTGAAAATGGATGTTATAAAAACATGATAGGGACCAGAACAATTTTCTCACCAAGAAGGAAGAAAAAGGAGGTAGGGTTACTTTTGGAGATAAGGATTCTCCAAGTGTAAAGTACCCAACCACTAGTAGGTTGGGCATGCTACCTCAAAACACACTTCTTGGACTAATAAAAAATAATGCTCCAATATTTTATTAATCAAGGGCATAAAATCAATGCATGCAAATTAACAAGAATGTGTTAAGACATCCTAGAAATCAATAGCATGCAATGCACAACAATAACCAACAAGCATGCACATGAAAATACATCTCAGGAATAAATATGCACAATGGAATATAAATTATGTGGAAAACACAAAGAGAACCTAACTTTAATTAAACCATCACCAACTGGTTGCGGACTAAGGAATTTCCTCCCAACCATTGATATTTTTGTTCCAATTCTCAACAGTGGGTCACCCTCGAGCCAGGGCTATGAATCCACAAGGACAGGTCTTAGGCCAAATCTAAAACAAACAACATTTGGCTAAAAATCTCTCATTTTTTCCCAACCACACATCAATCCTAATTCCTATCCCTCTTTTCCCTTTATCCTACACAACCAAAATAAATGAACCCCTTTCTCTTCCATGTAGTCCCTCAAGTTGTTCCATTTCTCTCCAGGAATTGAGTGCTACTGGTCAGGAAATATCCATGCTAGAAACTCCAAGTATTCTCAGTTATAGAGAGTTCTTTCCAAACTTCCATAAATCTCATGCACACAAGCATCTATTCCCTCCTGAAATGATCAATAATTCCTCACATCCATATAGAAATGGATCTCTACCTCTAGCCATCTATTTCCATTCTTAGACAAAGAGCACATGAATTAGCAAGAAAGAGGAAGATGAATGATTGAATGATTAACAATGAATGAAGAACCAAAATGAAAAAGTGAAAGAGTGAAAGAGTGATTAACCCCCAAAAAACCCAAATATGGGTTGATATATTTAATTGGTTATCAAGAACCACATGTCCTTTCCCCCAAGAAGCTCATGTAACCACTTTTCTCAATTAAAACCAATATGGGTAAATACAATACAATAAAAAGAATTAGCCCCTTTATCCCCCTCTCTCGTGGAATCATAGCCACTTATCTCTTGTCCTTGTTTGTCTCACAACCAATGTTATATTTTATATAGATGTATTACATTCCTAGGCACTTCGACCCCTTTCCAACTTTACCGAATCACCAGCCTAAGTCACATTTGCATAATACATTCTAGTTCATACGGGTTAAAACTGGGTTGTTACAACAAGGATAGTTGGAAAAGGTAATATTAGTCTTGATAATGTAAATATTAAGACATAAAATGTCTTGTATGTTGAAAGGTTAAAGAATAATATTCTAAGCTTCATCCAAATGTGTGATCAAGGTTACAACCTCACATTTCATTATAAAGGGTGTGAGATAAGCAAATCAACTTCAGGAATATTAGTGACAAATGAAAATAAAACCTCAAGCGATGTATACATAATCGATAAAGTAAAAGGAGAAAATTTTGTATGGGAGTGATATCTCTCTCATATTGACAATAATGGGGAGAATAAGCTCATGGGGAGAATCACTTTTCCATTGATGTCAAAGGGGGACGAGTTCTAGACAGAGAAAGAAGTGTAGACACAAGGAGAGTTGTAGATAGGGTGAGTATTACAGGATTGACTAAGGGATTCCATTAATGAAAAAGGGGGATATTGTTTTAATAATTGTTTTGATTGATGTCAAATATAGGGAAAGCCTACAAATGTCCAATATAAATATTAAAATCCCATAGATTTCCAAGATAAAGATTGCAATATGGATATTGTTGAAAGTATCACTTTTTGATTTTTGATGATTAATTTGTATAACCTATATTGTAAGGAATTTTTACCCTACATACCTATATCAAATGGGAGAACTGTAACGACCTCCCTCGTTAAGACAACATCTCTGGGGCAGGTGCAAATTTTTTTTTATTTTATTTTTGTTAAGGTGTGTGCGCGTGTGTAGAAGTGGCGACATCCGGAAATGTACGACGCCACTAGACAGCGACAAGACTCAACCAAGAATTTCAGCACAAGAAGACTGGAGGCCTCAACAAGAAACCGCAACAATTACAACCATAGACAGAGGCGCACAGCGCAGACATTAGTGACAAAAGTATACTGACTGCTAACTACGACTGACCTCTCGCCCTTCCTACCCTGCAAGGTTAGGACCTCCAAGACACATAAGAAACGCTCAAGCTTGGTTTCCCATCGTCTTTAACCATTTAAGGTCTCAGGGCTGGCGACTATTCTGAGGAACATGGAGGTGTCTACATCCCACCCGACATAACAGAACAAGCAACCAACTGACCACAGTCAAGTACAACATAAATAAGAAGAACAATGCGCCCCTTATGGAAGGCGCATGACAAGGACTCTGACAACGAATGCCCAAGTTCACAAATCCAGACTCAACATTCTCTCGTTCAACTAGCTCCGAGTAAATGATTGTGCAGAAATCCGGGACATTCCAACTAAGTATGTCTTACCATTACCAATAGATTACACAACCTTACAACAGGATAACCATATCATATCATCCTCATCATAAAAACGTTGAAATAAATAAAGGTCATACATCCAATTCTAATCCTTGCAATTGGTTGCATGGTACAAGAAACACAATTCATATTCAACGATGTATTACAATACGAAATTTAATAACAGTGTTAACTATTTAACAATATTACTATCAACACCATAATTAACCATTATAACATACCAAATTAAAAATGATGTCAACTTAAATGAGTAATACTATTCAACAAAATATCTCTAGAACAAATGATATTAAGTTTCTCTTTTATAAGATATGCCTCTATTTAATGTAACTTAATTATTCAAGTACATTCATTAAATTATTCTTGTATGGAGGAATCTAGGTACATTATAGCTATTTTAAGGACTTGTATTGTGCCTCAGTGGACTTGACACTTTATCCAATATCATAATTCCAAACACTAACAAGGGATGTATA
>ML787002.1:889798-909502 GCA_009831015.1 Picea engelmannii | reverse complement strand
TAAGGCCCTCGCCTTATTGCGCGCCCCTTAGAATCATCGTGAGCGACTGTCGTAGTCTGCCCTCACGGCATCGTGGATCCCCTCGAACTAGGTAATCGTTAACCTACAGTTCGAGCCACGGCGGGAGTGCTAGTAGGCTGTGGTAGGGCTGCCGCCCACACCTCTCCCTCAATCTCTCTGGATCTCGTGTGTGGCCCCTCTACTCCATATGTGAGTCCGGTCGGCAAGCTATCATCAGCCTGCATCATCAACCATCATGTCAGATCATGTCAACATCATATCATAAAATCAATAGTATATCACCAAAACAAAACAATATCATCATAAATGGAACAACTCAAATAGCCCACTCCCTGACTCAATCCGGAGTCCAAGGAAGTTCCACCGATGCCTCTGCATCCTCAAGGTCTGAAACCCTGCACACTCACTAAAACTAAGTCAACAACACCTGCCTTCATCAATGTAGTAAAAACATCCTGTCATATAACTAACACATCATAATGAAAGAAAAGTTTTATCATCATATAATCCAGATCACTTGCGAGCAAGTGTCCTCAAAGAATATGTTTGTAAGTGCGCCAGAGCGGGATGTTACAAGAATAATTTATATTTTTGAGAATCGTATTCCAACACATTTCCAATGGTATATGGAATTCCTTCTAACTCCCTAGGAATGAGGAGACATGAATTTTTTTTTCTGACAACCCAACCATAAAATTCAGGTCATCTCATCTAGTCTTTATAGGTCATCCATGAAAGTGGGGACAAAATCACTACAAATATAGGATATATGTGTCCATTTTGAGATCATCCAAGCAAAATATCAAGTATAAGGTGCACAAAAGTGATCTGAGGGGCACTAAAGGTGTTTGGGTGTATTTCTAGTGTGCAAGAGAAATATAAGGGATTTTCTTGAGGTCTTTCTTGTTCTCAATGTGAAATATGAAGGAATAAAACTATGTGATGTTACCATGTGCATTGTTTTTAGGTTGTGATGTTGTTGTTAGTGGTTGTTTTCGTCAGTGGATGTTTTTGTTAGTGGATTTTGTTGTTAGTGGATGTTTCCATCAATGGTTATTTTCGTTAGTGGATGTTGTCATTAGTGGATGTTGTTTTCTATGGATTTTTCCATTAGTAATTACATTCTAGGAATGATGCCATGAGGCTTGGTAGGGTTTGAAGGATTATTTTTGGAATGAAGCATGTAGGTGAAATCAAATGCACTCTATGTATGAAGATATTGTATTGGTGTCTACACATACATTATTGATTTGGTTCTCAATTGAGGAGATTGGTGTCTCTTTTAGGTTGGTGACTACATCTTGTTGAGTTGGTGCTCAATTGAGGATATTGGTGTCTTTAGTAGGTTGGTTCCTACATATTGTTGAGTTGGTGCTCAATTAAGGAGACCGGTATCTCTAGTAGGTTGGTGCCTACAATATTTTTAATATTAGGTTGGTTCCTATAGAAATTTATAAATATATGTTTATGGTTTTCTCCTGATTGGGTTTCCATGCTAAACTCTATGCATTATGGTTTGAGTTTCTATGTGATTATTGTTTCTCGACTAATAAATGGTTGATGAATGTTTAAATAAAGTAAAAAGTATCTTATACTAATGCACCCACCCCTTATCAATATAAGAATAAGTGAAATACCTTTCAATTACTTTCTATTTAACTTAGTAAGAAAATGAAGGGTTGTACATTTTGTTATCAATCTGGGAATTGTATGGAACTTTCAAACTATCATGAACAATCTATGCAATAAGAGATTATTGTTTACTATGGTGTTGTAGCACTTTAATGTCACAATTCAAAGGTTTAAGATACTTAATTAAGTCACCAAACTATGTTATGGCCTAAGTTTCTCTTATAGAAATTAAAGCACACTTACAGGAATTGAAATCACACTTGGATCAACTGAAATCACACTTGCAAGAATTGAAATTACTCTTGCTAAAATGGAAATCACACTTGCAATAATTAAAATTACACCTGAGAGAATTAAAATCACACTTGCAAGAATTGAAATCACACTTGAGGAATTAAAACTTATTCTATGACCTATCGGTGACTCACTTGAGTATAATAAAGGTATTGTGAGTTGCAACAATTAATTTCCTATTCATTCAATATTAATCCAATCACATCAATCCAAATTTACAAAGACTAAGCTAGAGAGGATTAGAAAATAAACAAAATAAGTGCAACTTCAAGCGGACCTGTAGAAACAGAGTTGCAACACAAAAAATTATCAATCTTGAGTTGCAGTAGTGTGAATTGTAGAAATGAAACTCCATGTATCAAAAACTTGTAATGATGTGAGTTACAACAAAGAAAACTACAAGATCACTTATAATCGTAACTCATGAAAATACGAATTATAAAACTTAGAAAATAAAACCACGCATGAATTGCAACATTATCTTGTGTTTCGTAGAATCACAGTGAGTTGATAATGAAATTGAATAAATTAAGTTATTGTTCTAGGATAGAAGAAAAATCGGAAAATGGATGTAGACTATGAGTAATACTAAGATTCCAAAATTGCAGTAGTTTAAGAAGAAACAAAATAAACTAAGTAGAAAAAAAAT
This sequence comes from Picea engelmannii, assembly GCA_009831015.1. Taxonomy (NCBI): domain Eukaryota; kingdom Viridiplantae; phylum Streptophyta; class Pinopsida; order Pinales; family Pinaceae; genus Picea; species Picea engelmannii. Next base: position 906,906 of record ML787002.1, on the reverse strand, counting down.
TCTAATTTCTAACTTTACTGTTACAAGAAGTACCTGACTAAGGAGGGGACCCTACCCCCTTACGTGAGGTATTGAGTCTCTAAACCATAATCACATGGTCACCAACACATTAACGTATGAATTCAATCATGAACATAAATTTGTATTGTCGAAGTTCTGAAAGATACAATAACATAATGTAATTACTTTATTTGTTCCTCCCATCTCTAAGGAATCTGGATTTTTTTATACAATATGATTATCATCTAAAATTATACAAGGTGACAGATGGATAGTTGTGAGGATCCAACTATTCATTTGGTTACAAAGGTTTTCCAATATTTAGAAAAGAATTTTCTCGTGCTGACTCGATAGGAAACTATTTTCTTTCTTTTGTCCACCTACTTGTCTTTTGTTCCTTTCCTCTATTGGATATTGGTTCCCATATTCCAACTACATCATTCGAATATTGTGCTAGAGTCACAGCGATCAGTAGACTTGGGATCACGACAAGAAAGAGTATTCATTCTTTTTTTCCTCAGTCGCAGCAACGGATAACATGCTTGATGTTGGCAATTATCTTGGTGTTGCAACAACGATGTTTTTATTGTATTTGAAACAACCTTATCATACCCAGAGTCGTGACAATTGAAGGTAATTTTGGAACTGCAGAAGGACAATATTGCAGCAGTTGTTGTATTATTCATGCATAGCAATATTAGTACATACATGTAGCGAGTTCCTTTAAGAATAATGAAAATGTAACACAATAATGGCACATTGGGAAGGATTCATACCTTGGTGATAAGTACAATGATCTGAATAAAGGAAGTATGAAAAATGGAATGATTAGCGGAAAATGCTAATAAAAAAGGTACATACAAGTGTCAAAAGTACACCATTTTAGGCACTCGTCAATAAGTTCAAAAGAGATTATGGGAGATGGGGTTGTGGACGTGAAATACCACCTTTTGACATAATGTTCCACCTCCTTGCTAGGTGTCTCATTTTATTGATCGGTGTGGCCATATGGCACTTGATCTAGGTGGAAACTATTGATCTTATTCTTATTATTATCAAGATTTAGAAAAACCTGCATGCCCAATCAACAAAACATAATATTATGTACTTCTTACTCCAATTATATATGGTATGTATCTAGTTATATCGTATGTTTACAAATGTTTTTCTCTGATCTATCTCTGGTTAGATCCCCTATTTACAAATTTATTTTCATATTTCTCATACTATAAGAATTTTTTAGATTGATCTACAAGTGCTTAATAAAATTGTGATTAATGAATTTCCCTTACAACCTATCTTTCTATTAGTTGAAGAATCATTCCAAATGAAAATACGTTTGTATTATCATTAAACGTGTCCTTGATATGATATTATGTATCCAAATACGAGAATGAAAACCGTATATCTTACATATGTGATGAAACCCAAATGAAATCATATATTACATATGTGATGAACTTGGAAGCTATGTTGATATGTAAAGTGTTGAAATATACACTTGACACTACAAGGGGGAAGGGGGGTGAATCAGTGTCTGAAACATTCACTGCTTTTCACACTTTCATAGATTAACTGAATTAACTGAATAATATATATGCATCTCAATTAATTAATCATAAACATGTGTAACAAAAACTGTATGATGCAAATTAATTATCTTTCTTTTATTTATTTAACTTGAATTAATACAAATAAAATCAATCCTTTAATATCTTCAATTTCAACTAAAGATGAGAGATCCAAATATCTGATACAAGAACCAGCTTGTAGTTCTCAGATGCAACTGAGAAATGAGGAATCCAACCCTCATAACAAGACCCAACTTGTTGATCTTAGATCCAACTGAGATGTGAGGAATCCAACCCTCATAACAAGAATCATCTTGTAAACAAGCACCAACCTGATAGAATGAACTTCCATTCAATCCATTACATATATATATATATTCCACCAATAAACACTCTTCTCTTCATATAATTTTTCTTATATAGTCCTCCAAATGGTGCCACTTTGAAACAATGTGTCCTTTTGGAATGAAACATTGCACCCCTTCATTTAATTTCAACATGAATAATCTTTGACTTTTATTCATTATTTTATCATGTAATTTTATCAATTTAATTAGAAGATTAATCTTGATTCAAATTTTTTCCTCATGAGTTGATCATAGATATGGATCAACTCATTATATCATTCCTATTCTTTTGTTGCATCCCTAGTTCGTCAACAGATCGTGTTTGAGATTTTACCAACTCTCTGTATTGTTATGGTGTTAATGTTTGTTGAATTAGTCTACAAACCTTGAGTTGTTTACAAAAATGAATTATGTATGAGATACTTCCTTCAATCCAATGTTCAAATGATCATGGGCTAGTAACCTTGAGATTATTATCTATTTAAGCTCCTAACCTTACTATATGACTGTCGTTGGAACCACATATTTCATGCTTCAGAATTATTCCCCTTTATTTTTTCTTTATTTTATCCCTCATATGTCCAATGGTAGGGATTCAATTGTTATATGGATGGATCTTGTTTCCTCCGATACTTTGCAGCTTCACGATTTTTGTTATTTTATTCACTTCTTATAGATTTCGTTGAAGTGCAAAATAGGCTCATCACCATAGATCTTACCTTTTGGTTTATGGATGGATTTTCTCGCTCATGTATCTCTTTCATGATCTAGATCAATGGACATATTTTAATCATCCAATAAGTGGACAAATTTCCTTTACTTCGGGACTTCCTAACTTTGGCCCTGTTTATCCTATCTTTCCACTTTTTCATCCAATGATCAAGATAACTCTTGAAAGAGATTTGACTCCTAGATATTCATGCCTTTCATTAGTTCCAATTATAGCCGGAGTGGTGGACTTCTGATCAACCGTTGATTTTAAATTTTTTTTGACGACTAGATATCCTTGTACTTATTTGATCACATTGGCGAATCCAATGATCATGACTTAATCTTATTCCACTAGATTAATCAAACGACTGAGAAATATTCCTAAGAATATTAAATTAGCAACCAATGTTATTTCATGACTTCGTCCTTCAACCCTTCAGGTATGTTTGCTGGTAGGGGAAGTTGGATATCCCTGGAGGCTATAATCCCAGAGTGATGTGGCTTTATGATGTCACTATTGATGTGGAACTGGTTGAGTGGATGCCACATATCACCTAGTTTCATGACGTTCATATACCTAAAGTTTGAACTATACCTTGACACTTGTCACCATCTGATTAGGCCACCTGTCATATTTGTATTATGCCACATGTCTTACTCTGTGGCTTTGGTACTTCGTGGCTTCGAGAGTTTTGGCACTTTTTATACGATCCTTCGATTATTGTTGAAGTGTCAAATAGATATGCCACTGTAGATTTTAGACTATCTTGATCCTACCACCTTTTTTTATTTCAGAACTCTAGGGTTTAGGAGTTCTTGGTTTATCGGAGCTAATTGTCATCAAAGTAGGTCAAGGACAGAGTTGACCACCTTCTTCCTTAGCGCATTCACTACAAATCAATGGTTGATGAGATTTACTATTCTTTCTCTGATCAGACGGTCGACGAGAGTTCATGACTTCGAGGCTTTGACCTTTAGGTAAAATTACCTGTTTTAGAGTCCTTTTCTCCAAAGTGGTCAGCTTCAAAGTTGACCACCTGATCCAATGACTCGTATTACTCTCAAGGATATCTTATATCAATGGTATGAATGAGTTCATTTAATCTGAGACCCTGGGATATTGTGGCTTACACTGTCCTTCCAATAAACTCGATTGGATGGTAATAAATTCATCTGAAGTTCCCCCTTGATCTAACTACTAGCGGGATTTAGTGACTTCGTGATTTCACGAGTTCATGCTTCTTCCTTATCTCCAATGTTCATCAAAATGGAGAAGTTCTGATGTCCCAAAAATTACACTATCCTTCCACTTGGCTTTGATCAATGGTTCTAACTGATCTGTTGGTTGTGATTACTTCCAAAATTTGAATGGACGATTATATTTCCATGATCCTTCACAAGGTATTCTTTTGTGTAGGCTCTATCGTATGTGTTCTCTTACGGTCCAATATTTTCTCGAGAACTATATCAACATACATGATTCTTCCTTGATTCTTTTGGAGTTTTACGGTGGGGATTTCAATCGCAATAGCACTTATGCAATGCGCTCTCCCTTATGAGATTTCCTTCATCCTTTCTAAATACCTTAACATTGCATGATCTGATTTTGTGTGTGTATTCTTTGTAGAATATCCCCTCTATATATCTTTATCTTTAGGACCATAGGATCACTATTTGATCCTATATTTATCAACAATTATCATGAATTGCTTCTACCCAAGGTGATCTTTTTTTCCCTCTAATTATTGTACATGTTTGACTCATGTTGCCATCAATGAAAACACATAATAAATAATTCCAACAATCTTTCCCTTTGGCATTGAGGGAAACATATCTGTAAAACAAATACTTTTTCTCTCCCTATCACTGATATCATTTTCAGGTTGGAGGATTGAACTTTTACTTATACCAAATTTGTTTTACTTTTTTTCTCCCCCTTTGACATCAATGACAAATAGTTAAATTTTTACTTTTTTTCTCCCATTATGAATGTGCTAGTTGTTATCTCAATATCTTGGGATTTTGTGTTCAAATAGGTAGTCTTATTGATACCAATTGTTTTGTAGTGATAAATTCTTTTAAACCTAATCCAATGACTTCCTCATTTGATGAACAAATTAAATACTCCCCCTGATTTTTTACTATTTTATAGGGTTTTAGTATCTTCTCCTTTGTCCTAAAGGAAAAGGATGTGAATTTTACTAATCTTCTTGATTTTCATGATATCATCATGATTTGTTATTTTATCATCTTGTTCTTTAGGAACTCTCCTTTCCTGAGTTTGATCTGTTTCATATTCAAATCTCTGAATTTCAAATTCCTTATTAGGAACTTCACCCATCATTTTCTTGTTATCAATTTATTCATTTTCAGGTTCCACGTCATCTCTCTTGCTTTCTATTTTAGATTTTCTTCTCCATACCTTTTTATGAGATATTTTGTTTGTAGGATATTTCTTTTCTAGATTTGTTCTGTGAGACTTGTCATTTCTTATTTTCTTCCAATCTTCATTAGATTTTCTTCCTAACTTGTATGAATTATTTCTCATGGATTGACTTCTTGATTTTCTTCAATTTTGGGATTTGTGACCAAACCTATCATAGTTGTAACATCTCATTGTATGAAAAAAACTTTGTTTCCTGGACAACATAATTGCATCTCCAACATCTCATTGAGTAATTAGACCTTCCTGAATTTTTATTTTCATGACTCTTGCATTCCAATGCTTTGTGACAAAAGTTATTACAAGAAAATCAATAACCATTGAAGGTGTTTCCATACTTGGGTCTGTTATGACATGATAAGTATGTATTTTGATATGTTTCTTGTTTTTAACTTTTATAGCTTCCTTCCTTAAAAAAGTTCATGCTTTGTTTTAGGTTTGTGACTGGACCTTTTTCTTTTGAGTATCATTCATTATCATGTTTTTGAATGGTGCTATGTTTGCCACCTTCTCATTTCTTATTGTATCCAATACCGGTTTTGTCATCAGTTGGTCTTTGACTGTTCCATATCCTATCTAGGATAGCTGAGCTATTATGGAATTTGACAGTTGCTTTTGTCTTTTCATTCTTCTTTTTTAGGTTGATAACTTCCATTTCCAGCATGTGATAGATTTCTTCCTTTTTAGTCAATTGAATCTTCAAGGCTTCTTCTTTTTCCCTATCTCCTTCAATTTGAGTCTTTAGACTGGTGACTATTTCTTCTGTATCATCCGATAATTTTGTGTAGTTATTAGTTTTATCATATGTTTTTTACTCTTCTATATCTTTTGTTAGATAAAAAAATTCATTCTTCAATATTTTGATATCTTCCTTTTTTTCTAGCTGGATCCTTTTGAGGTTGATGGCTTCCAATTCCAACATGTGGCATGATTCTTCATTTTTTGTTAATTGGATCTTATGTTCCTTTTAATTTTTCTTAGTTTCTTCAAGTTGACTTTTTAGACAGATGACCATTCTTATGTCTCTTCTAGTACTTATTTTCTTTTATTATCATGTGTCTTTAATTCTTCCATCTCTTTTGTTAGATTAGCAAATTCAGTTTTCAACATTTTGATCTCTCCTTCTTCTTTTTCTAGATGAATCTTTTGTTCATGTTCTTCATGGTTAGATTGATCTAAATTTTGTAGTAGCAACATATCTTTGTTTTGAAGTTTCTCCAACTCTTCAAAAGTGCACATAACTGTGTATTCAAGTTGGTCAAGAACATCCTTAGTAACTTCAATATATAGACCATTTGTTGGTTCCATACTAATGACTTCAAATGTAGTTATAATGTCATTCTTAAAATCTAATAGTTTTTATTTAGTGAATACTGAGGTATTCATCAATTTCTTGATGTAGTAGTCTTCTATGTTGATGACTGGGGTTTGCATCAATTATTTGATGGAATTATCCTCTTCTGTGTTTTGTTCTTTATTTTGATCAGAATTCTCTTTATCTGTATTTTGTTATTCAATCTTATTTGATTTCTCCATTTCTTTGTTTTGTTCTTTGATCTGATTGGATTTTTTTGTTTCTTTGTTTTGTTCTATAAATTGATTGGAATTATCCATTTATTTGTTTTGTTCTTTATTTTTATAAGAATTCTCCATCTGGAGCCATAGTACTTTAGCAGAGGTGCAGTGTCCCATATTTTCTTTGACTTAGTCTAACAGTCCATTATGGATTCCCATTAATGCTATTGAATTATTTCTCTTTGCTTCTTTTGCATTGTTGGATTTCTTCTTTGAGGTAGTTGAGTACCAAGGTTTAGATACTACTGAATCCCAAACACTAGATCCTCTTGACTTCATATACCATTTCATTCTCTCCCTCCATGAAGAATAGTATGTTCCATCAAATAAGGGAGCTTTATCTCTAAAGAGAGCCATTTGTCCACCCATTTCTTCAGAATCTACATTCTAGTGTTTAAAATGTGATGAAGGCACCTGCTATGATACCAATTGTTGAAATATACACTTGAAATTGAGAAGGGAGGGGGTGAATTAGTGTCTGAAACTTTGAATTCTTTTCACACTTTCATAGATTAACTTAATTAACTAAATAATATATATGTACGTCAATTAATTATCCATAAACATGTGTAACATAAATTGTATGACGCATATAAATTATATTTATTTTATTTATTTAACTTGAATGAATACAAATAAAATGAATCCTTTAATATATTCAATTGCAACTCAAGATGAACGACCCAACTCTCTAATACAAGACCTAGATTGTAGTTCTCAGATCTAACTAAGAAATGAGGAATCCAACCCTCATAACAAGACTCAACTTGTAAACATGCACCAACCTGATAGAATGAACTTCCATTCAATCCATTATATATATATATATATATATATATAATCCACCAAGACACACTCTTCTCTTCATATTCTTTTTCTTATATAGTCCTCCAAAGGGTGCCACTTTGAAACAATGTGTCCTTTTGGAATAAAACATTGCACCCCTTCATTTAATTTTAACATGAATAATCTTGTCCTTTTATCCATTAATTTATCGTGTAAATTTCTCAATTTAATTAGAAGACTAATCTTGATTTAAATTTTTTCCTCATGAGTTGATCATAGATATGTATCGACTCATTATATCATTCCTATGCTTTTGTTGCATCCCCATTTCACCAACATATCGTATTTGAGATTTTACTGGCTCTCTGTATTGTTATGGTGTTAATGTTTGTCGAATTAATCTACAAACCTTAAGTTGTTTACATAAATTATTTTTTATGAGACACTTCCTTCAACCCAATGTTCAAATGAATGTGGGCTCATAACCTCAGGTTTATTATTCATTTAAGATCCTTTCCTTACTATAGGAATCTCGCTAGAACCACGTCTTTTGTGCTTTAGAATTCTTCCCCTTTTATTTTCTTTCTTGTAGCCCTCATATGTCCAATGGTTTGGATTCAATTGTGAGATGGACAATTGTTGTTTCCTCTATTACTTCGCAGCTTCAAGAGTTTTGTTCTTTTATTCACTTCTTCTAGATTTTGTCGAAGTGTTGAATAGACTCGTCACTATAGATCTTACATTTTGAGTTACAACTATATTTTCTCACTCATGTAGCTCTTTCATGATCTGGATCAATAGACAAGTTTTAATCATCCAATAAGTGGATGATTGTCCTTTTCTTTAGGACTTCCTAACTTTGGCCCTGTTTATCCTATCTTTCCACTTTGTCATACAATGGTCAAGGTAAATCCAGAAAGAGACATGACTTCGAGATATTCATGTATTTCCTTAGTTCCAATTATAGTCGGAGTGGTGGAGTTATGATCAACCATTGATCTTATCTTTTTGTTCATCGACTGGATATCCTCTTACTTATTTGATCACATTGACTAATCCAATGATAACGACTAAATCTTATTCCACTAGATTAATCCAACAATCGAGAAAGATTCCTCTAAATCTTAAATCAATGACCAATGTTATTTCATCACTTCGACCTTCGGTGCTTCATGTATGTTTGTTGGTAGGATAAGTTGGATATCCCCAGAGGTTGTAATCCTAGAGTGACGCAGATTTATAACGTCATTGTTGAGGTGAAATTGGTTGAGTGGTTTCCACGTGTCACTTAGATTCGTGACTTTTGTATACCTAAAGTGCCAACTAGACCTTGACACTTGTCACCATCTGATTGGGCCACATGTCATATTTGTCTTCTGCCACATGTCTTGCTTCATGGATTCGAGAGTTTTGGAACTTTTTATACCATCCTTCGATTATTTTCAAAGTGCCAAATAGATCTACCACCATATATTTTCAAATGTATTGATCATATGGCCTTTGTCTATTTTGGAACTCCGGGGTTTAGAGGCTCTTAGTTTATCTGGGCTATTTGTTGTTAGAGTAGGTCAAGGTCAGAGTTGACCACCTTCCTCCTTATCACGTTCACTCCAGATCCAAGATTGATGGGATTTATTATTCTTCTTATGATCCGAGGTTGAAATTAGTTCATGACTTTGGGTCTTCAGCCTTTGAGTAAACTTACCTATTTTAGACTCCTTTTCACTGGAGTGGTCAGTGTTGGATTTGACCACCTGATCCAATGACTTGTATTTATCTCGAGGTGATATGAGATCAATGGTATGCATGAGTTCCTTTAATCTGAGACTCTGGGATATTGTGGCTTACACTGTCCTTCCACTAAAATTGATCGAATAATCGAGAATTCATCCAAGTACCTCCTTGATCTGATGACTCACGAGATTTTTTGACTTCATGCTTCTGCCTTATCTTCAATGTTCACCAAAGTGGAGAATTTATGATGTCCCAAAACTTACGCTATCCTTCCACTTTGTTTTGATCAATGGTTCTAACTGGTCTGATGGTTGCGATAACTCCCAAAATTTTAATGGACAATTAGATTACCATGATCCTTCACAAGGGATTCTTCCGTGTACGCTTTGGATCACGGGTACTTGTAAGAAAAGATCGAAATTGTATACAATGGCCCTTGCTAAACATTGTAAAAATGCACAAAATGTTTAACCTTTTCAGATCCATAATTAGCCTAAAAAGGTCTGTGAGTTTCATCCGTTATAATGGTTAATGATTATAATGATGTCACTTTAGTTCAGTATTGTAATAAGATCAACTAAAACAATATCCAATTTTATTTTATTTCTTCCCTAAAATCACAATAAATGCGTGGATTACACGGATGTGACAAGTTAAGGGAGTAAAGAAAATTCAAATGGAGCTTCCATTATCATTAACTATATGCAGGTTCAATCAAATTTTCCAATTGCAAAGTTGCCAATTAGTTCATTGGAAAATCAGAAATTGTTTTATATGGTTGTGTGAAATCAATTCACCATGGAATGGGACATCATAAAAAAATGCACTTATTATTAAATATTATGGATGTAATAATCTTTTGAATCTTAACGTAATTTTGGATATTACGATTATTGATAAATTTAAATCAAATAATAATTATAATTAAAGAAAATCCATGTTAAATCCCAATCTATGTCAATTCGAGATCTTTTCATCAATTTCATTACCCACTACACCATCCACATCAAATTTGAGAAACATTTAGAATCAATACATACTAACTCTAAATCTATCTCAACACATGTTAAGATGAAAAAAGTCAATCCATGTAAAATTCCAGTGGATGAGTCATGTTTAACATGGATATAACATGTGGCACTTTAAAAAAATTGTAAAATGTTATGTAAATAAAAGATATACAATGATAGATATAATTTAAAGTTAAAAACCACATAGATATATATAATGAAACATTAATGCATATATCTCTATGATTTGTAGTGTTACAAACAATCTTTAAAGAATGAACCTAGGGAGGATAATATGAGATACCTAGGGAGATACCCAACGGGATAACTAGTGGAATATGGCCATAATAATGGAATACACCCACTATATAATTAAAATGAAATAATATCATAATAAGGGGTAGTTGGCATAAGACTCTGAGGAATACTCATGAGAAAGTATGAATACACACGAGTATCATTGTATTGGAGATGTCTTGGATTGTATTGTCTTATAGAAAGAATGGTTTGTGGAGTGATTCCTTCCATAAGCATTATTTGATGGTGTTACCCTCGCTTAAGGGTTATTCTCTCTTATACCACTTGTACTATAAATTCAAATATATAAGAGATAATCCACCATAAAAATTCAAAAATAAACCCTATAATATCCAATATACCAAACATTTTCCATGATCAACACCAAGAATATAGAGAGAAGAACCCTTAAGGTACTGTAACACCATAAAATAATCCTTAAGTATGGAATCACTCCACAAGACATGATTTCTACAAAACAACACAATCCAACAAATGTCAAATAAAATGATACTCATTCACTTTTATTTCATTTGAATTTTGAACACTTTTTGTCTGATAGTGATGGAACTAAATAGAAGAAGATTGTCACAAAAAAACATATGTATTGTTATCATTTTCTTCTTGTGAAGTTTTGCAAGGACGAATGGTTGTAATGTAATGGAGAATCTATGGTAAACTACGCATTTGCGACATGGGGAAATTATATTCACGACACACAAATCACCATCGATGCAATTCTTACATACATATTACAACAATTCCATAGAAAAAACACCCACATAAATGTCTGTTTGTATATGAATTAAAATATTTGAAAATATAACCCTAGCATTCTTTAAATCGTTTGGATTGTTGAGAGTTACACGCAAAATTTTCACACTGCCTAGTGTCGTACTAAGTGACGCACTTATGTCATTATTTCATTAAGTGTCGCACTTATGTACAGTTGCGTTGTTGAGTGTTGTATTTCCAAAATGACACTTTCCTAAGTGTTTCATTTATGTCTCATCACTCTGACACCATGGAATAACACCTTGTCATCATCCCTAGCCATTGAAGAGAAGAAAACCCCATTTTTAAGGTCGAAAACATGACTTTTACCTCAATGTTTGGCTTAGTTGGAGCACTAAAATCCCCCTGCCATGGATTAGGGAGTGTAACCCCTTAGTTTATGCCCCTATATAGACCATTTGGGAGAATCACTTATGCCCTGTTAAGACCATTTAGGTAGCGTCACTCTTTTTGGGGTGGCTTTAACAAATCCCACCTTTTTCTATGGGACAATTCCAAGGATCTTTGGGTTGTTATGGATAAAGGATGATTCATGGCTTCATGTCCCTCCAATTTGGGTAATAAATTCTGACTCATGGAGGAAATATATCAACCTTCCCTTGATTCCCTATGTTGGTTAAACCTCCCCACTCCCATATAAACATGGCCTCTCAAGGCTGAAATGGGTTCATCATAGAGAACGGTTTGAGAGATATAAAACCTTTGATCTCAGAATTCAGAAGGTATCATGGCAGTGCATATTTGGGGATTGGAAAGGAGAAGCATGGAGGAAGGCTTGAAACACACCATGATTGTAAGTTCCATTGTTTATCATATCAATAAACTTGGCCTATTTCCTTATTTTTGTCTTGTTTCAGTTTACATATGAATGATTGTGATCTAATTATGATATCTTTTGTATAAGTTGTTACAAGTAGTAGAAGAGGAGGATAGCTCTATTTCTTTGCAAGTAGACTACATTTGGAGCTAGACTAGATCCAACCAAGGAACAACAAGGGGAAATGAGGACAAATAACATAAAAAGGTGCCTCATTCTCTTCCTCCTTCTCTATTATTTCATGTGTATATAGGTGGAAACTAGGAATGTTAGTGTCAATTTGTTCTAGATTTATTAGTTGAAGAAAACCCAACTAAGGGGAGCTCAACCTATCCATAGGGTGAGATTTCTCACAATAGTTTTTGGTGACTCCACTGGGAAATGAGTGTTTCTATGGTTTTTAGCCTCTTGTATTTTTTATTGCTTGTTTGAATGCTTGGATTTTGACATTGTTTTTCTTTTCACCTTCATTGAATAGCTTATAGAGTCCTTAGAACACTTTTATTGATTCTGGGTTGGGCCTGAGCCTATTCAAGACCCTTTTTCAAGCAATGGAACTCCCCTCCAGTGGCTTATAGAGTGTCATTGACACCACCTAGTAGTATTTTTGGGACCATCATCCTTACAGTGGCGCCCTGTCTACTCGGTAACAAGAGCATCACCCATGTTTTTGTTTCAATTTTTAGCCCCTTTTCTCTATGTTTCTTAGGTTTTTTTATTCAGAAATTTGTCCTAGATTCTTATGAGTTTTCTTTGGACTTTGTTTTATTGAAATATTGTATCCATCACTCTTTTCACCTTTTTTTTATTATATTGTCTCTGATCAAGTTGTGAAAGGTCAAACATTCAAGTTTCATTTGATTCTTGAATGCAGTTTTGATTGTCAGTGGTTTTGATTTTTGGTGATTTCCTAATCATTAGACTTTTGTATTTTTCTTTCTGAAAGATTTCAATTCTTTTTATTGTCAGTTTTGAAGGTCTTTTTCATCAACTTGGATACAATATAGTGCATCAGACCCCATTTTCAGTACTCTTTTTTGCAAGTGTTGATCCATTAAGTTAACTATGAACCTTTTGATGTTTGCTGCAGTGTCAATTGATCAGGAACCTTTTGATTTTAAGGCTTTTAGAGTGATTGATTTCTTTCTAACTTTCTGCTTGAATGAATATTAGAGGTCATTTCTACGTTTGATTCTCTCAACTCTTTAATATTGTGAGTCTTTGTCTGAACTTTATTTATACTTTGTGTTCCTTTGTTTCATTTGATTAGTTTCATTACATATAAGCTCCAAAAAATAAAGTTTTTTCATTTTAAGTTTTTGGTGGTGCATGTTTAAGCTTTCATTTTAAAGAAGAAAATTGCATGGTTTTTGGTATTTTTAATCTTTCATTCTTAAAAAAAATCCCCGCTCGTGGTCAAGGGAGGAATATGAATTATGTCTTCTACAATTTATTTTACTCATATATTAGACACATTTTTCATTCAAAGAGTAGCTTATGTTTCTTTCTTTGAAATTTGTAATTGTTTCTTTGCTCAAAACCTCTTGCTCCTTTCTATAGATAGCCTTTATCGAAACTTAAATATTGAATTGCAGTCATATTTTAATTGAAGTATTCTTGGAGTCAAGTGTCACACATCGTACTCAAGTTTCATCCACAATCCATGTTTAGTAACAAACAAACATAAAATGAACAAGTACATAATCTAAAATCAACTAGAATTTTTCTTTATTAGAAAATGATCACAAGTCTGGGGTTTTAGGGCCTTGGTTGTAGGGTGGAGAGTAAATTATCCAAGGTCAATTACATGATATTGTATAACAATATAGGGTGTTGAATACAAGTAGTAACAATTGGTTTTTGTCGGGATATCTTCTCTTACACAGGATTTAAACACGAGATCAAACGAAGTGACAGTTTGAGATCTCCCCTCTTTCATTTTCCTAGTGGGACTACAACAAGCTTAAGAGATTTGAAGACTGGTACATCCCATGGGTGACACCACTTATTCTTAGTATATGGGTCATGGATTTGTTTCCACCATTACCATTTCCATTTTCTTAGTCTTGACTATCGACTAGTTACCTACCCAACCATGCATTGTGAAATTGGTAAACACAGATGTTTTTCCTAGGATTCTACACAGGTGACTACAAGGGGGGTTTCTTCTTTAGAAGGTTCCTTGCAGTACCTAAGGTATAAATTGCATCACACTTTCAATACCTTTGGATTCTATCCCTGCAAAATGAGGGTTAATTTCTTTGGGTAGGGTTGTAAGTGGAGGTTAGGGTAACTACTTGTCATATCTTCATTGACGACCTCATCTCTTGTCTCTGGAAGATCCCTACTTCATTTATTTTCTTTCCCTTATATTTTAGGTACTTTGATAGCTTTTTCTCTTTTATTTACCAGAACTTAGGTTGATTTGGTGTCTATGGAATCGATTCTGGATTCTACCAACCAAGGGCCCCTTTTCCAGGGAAACATTTTGTTTTTCCTTCTTTTGGAAATGTTGGTCCTCCATATATTACAACTTTGAGTATACCTAGATTCACTATCATATTACTAGTATGGTTATTTTCCACTCTGGTGATGTTGAATGCACCTGGTGCTTCATATGAAATCCCTCCATATCTAAAATGTCAACCTCTTGTTGAACCTTTTCCTTATTTTCTTATTTCATTTTCTTCCCTTTCCTCTTCCTCACCTAGTGAAAGACTTGATACTAGTAACCAAGAGGATAAGAATAATAAGAAAAGGAATATTAAGAGTAAGAAAAATAAGGGCCAAACTTCCAACCATTCTAGGACATGTTGAAAGTAATCAACCAATTATTGGCAATCAAGCTAGGAGTGTTGATTATGGTGACAAGCCTACCAAGACAAATCACAAGCCCAAATACCCTTGCATGATTTTTAAGGGTGACCAACTTCTTAAGGATTTCCCTGGTCTTCCCAATAATTTAGAAGTGTGGTCTAAGGGTTCTCAACAACCCGTGTCAACAACCTTTATTGGTCATGTTGGTGATAGACCATCAACTAGTGAAAGTAAGGTTGGGGAAAATAAAAGTTGAGTGAAGTTTCCTTGTAGGTTATGTGAAGTAAGTAATCAAACTTACCTTTTCCCTTGTATGGATGAGGCTTCATGTTTGTTGGAAAACATTGTTGAATTCCAACAACAACTTCCAACTGGTTACTGTAAGCTTTCTACAAACCAACAATTTGTTGATAAAGTGGTTGATCCAATTCGATCGTCGATCGATCCCACTCTTCCCTTGGAGAATGAAGTTCAAGTGGTTGACCCAGTTCCATCATTGGTCATCAATCTAACTCTTTCCCCATTAGAGAGTGAATTTCAAGTGTCAACCTGATTTCATCTTCGATCGGTCCCACTCTTCCCTCTTAGAGTGAAATAGATACTACTCAGGTTCTTCTTGTCACTACAAATAACTTTGTACAAGGGGGAATTGTATCCATTTCCACGGAACACCCTCCAAGTATTGAGGTCATTTCCTTTCATTGGAATGGACTGAAGGAACCTCGCTTTCCTTCCTACTTTCCTCTCCAAATCATTGCACCAGTTTGCAATATAAACATGTAGAGACCTAATTTAATTAGCCTATTAAATCTCACAAATTTTAACAGATAATATTAAATCTCATAAATTTTAACAGATAAGATTACTTCTACGCAGAAACAATAAGTAATTTCTTTTGTTCATCATATAAGCAACATAAATTAAATAAATAACATGAAATAAATTACCTAATCATCACATAACTCATCAAATGCAGAAATAAAAATACCTGTGATTTGTTTCCCAACTCTGTTGGTCCAAGCCCAAGCTAAGATTGTGACTGTGTCCCAGCTGAAACTGTGCACAAAACTGAGTTTTCCTCCTTGCCAGCTAGGAGCATCCTGTATGGCTCCCTAGCTCTAGGATATTGTAAGGAATCCTGGCCCCCATGCCCAAAACCCCCAACAACCCGATGCCACCTGCAATGGTTCACAAAAACCCCCAAAACCAAACTGCACAAACCAGAAGATATCCAACATAAATATAGACCTCAGAAATACAGACCTCCTCCAATGATGCTCCTTCCCCACAAATTATCATAATCCCCTCCCGTATGACTCTTCCCCCATCATATCTCCCCCTTCACTGACTCTCCTCCCCTCCATTAATTACCTTATCTCCTTCTTTATTACCTTATCCCCTCCTTTATTATCTTATCTTTAACCTGTAATACGTAAAATTTCATTAGGATTAAATTAAAGTTATTAAGCCCCTTAATTTATTACCCAAATCATTGAATGTGTTATGTAATCAATCAATTAATTAATCAATCAATCAAAAGTTATAAACAATTAATTAATAAATAAATAATATTATTAATACTAATCATTGTTTAACTAAAACCATATTAGGACAATTAATTATCTAATTAATTTTACTTAATAATCCCTATGCATCTATTTAACCAGGGTTGTTACATACACCCACCCTTCAAGAAACTTTGTCCCAAAGTTAAGGTATCTCATGATACAAAGGAAAAGAAACATGGTTCACACATTCATAACAATTAACTGACATTATTAATAAGTAAGCCAAGAAAACTCATACATACTAATGTACCTATACAAGAAATGCATGTGTAGCTAGTACATACAAGTCTCATGCATTTACTAATAATCAATAACTATCACCCTTATAGTAATTTATGTATGCATCCAATCCAATCGACAAGACTATTCTTTTATAAAAGACAATAAACCAATCAAATGTTTGCGAAATCCTTTAATTAGAATTACCTAGTTCAACAATTTTATTTAGACAACTATGGTTTAGTTACATAATTATGAATATTCATATATACACATTTCTTTTTAGAAGGGAAAAACATTAAATTCCACCATCAGACAAATCTCCACACTTTCTCAACTATTTCTACTCATCCTTCCTCCCTAACTTACTTCCATCTTCATTCCTATCCTTCCTCTGTTGGACTATCTTGGAGCATCA
>ML787002.1:872603-889748 GCA_009831015.1 Picea engelmannii | reverse complement strand
TCCACCATCAGACAAATCTCCACACTTTCTCAACTATTTCTACTCATCCTTCCTCCCTAACTTACTTCCATCTTCATTCCTATCCTTCCTCTGTTGGACTATCTTGGAGCATCAACTATATTGACCTAACTCCAAATAGAACCCGTAAGCAGAAGTGTCACTATCTCTACCAAGATTCCCCAGCAGGCAATTGACAGTCATCATCACATGTCTAGGGGAGCATGAGCTAACACCGTCCTCCCATGACTTCAGGTTTCAGAGGATACACAGTGGGAAATGCCTCCACCCCTCCTAATCATAACTAGGGTCCACACCCTACAATGGAATATACAGTGGCACCGTGTTGCTGGGAGTTTTGTCATCGTTTATTCATTTTTGGGTAGTCTCATCACCTGAAATCCTGCACTAGTCGACATATCATAGGAATGGATCCAAACTAATATAATTTCACATACAAATACTCATACCATAATGTTTCTCAGCTAGTGGTCATGACATCCACTTTCATCATCATTATCCCTTGGCTATTTCATAGCCCATAACCTATAGATTAGTCTGTAACACAAACTCATACATTTCTATGCATTATCATGTAATTTCATGCAATCATCATTTCAATTTGGTATCCGTGTACCAACAACTTAACATCAAAGTTTTCAAGTTAGAAATAGATCTCATAATATCCCATAATTCAATTTTGACACCCATTCATAAGTTTATCATTTATCAAATAGATTGCATTGTATCCAACATCATTCTAATAGCATTTAAACATTCATAAAATTTACATTCCCACAATATGTGGCATCATATACATCATCATCAATAACATTTAAACATTCATAAAATTTACATTCACATAGTAGATCGCATTATATCCATCATCATCAATAACATTTAAACATTCATAAAGGTTCATACGTCTTAAAAGTTTAAGTGTATCATTTAATATTTTCACTGTGAGTAGAAAATAAAAGTGTAGGCCTCAGGTAATCCTGGATATCTAAGTCAAAAGGTGGTGTTACATACACCCCACCTCCGAGAAACATATTCTTAAAGTGGTAAAAAAAAGTGAGGGATAGTCTCGTCGTAGTGTCTCGGCGTCTTCCCAAGTAGCAGATCCTGGATTGTAATTGTCCCATTGGATCTTAACTTGGTCTACCAGATGGTTCCTGAGCTGTCGAAATCTATGATCCAATATGCGTAATGATTCTACAATGAGGGTTCCCACATCCAATACCTGCAATTCCTTCCAATTTAGTTTATGTGATTCATCAGCAACATAAAGACGTAAAACATATACATGAAAAACATTATGAGTTTTATGCAAGTGGGGTGGCAGTACGAGACGATAGGCAACGGGTCCAATTTTCTCTTGGATTTTGAATGGTCCTATAAATCGAGGTGACAACTTTTTCCCCTTCCCGAACCATATGGTACTCTTATTAGGCATGATATGAATGAAAACTTGGCCTACCACTTCATAACTTGGGTCAGTCCTGTGTGCATCCACATAACTTTTCTACCTATCCCGTGCTTCATTTTGTCTCTGCCTAATTGGAATTACTTGTTCCTCCATCTCTTCAATCATTTCTGGCCCAATTGTTACTCGATCTTATAATCTATCCCAACTCGATGACATTCTGCATGGCCTTCCATACAGAGCTTCATAGGGTGGCATTCCGATGGAGATATGAAAACTGTTATTGTAGGCAAACTCTACCAAAGGTACATACTTCTCCCATTGGGTTTGATTATCCATGACATACATCCTAAGCATGTCTTCCATGACTTGATTTACTCTCTTGGTTTGCCCATATGTTTCAGGATGATAAGTTGTGCTTCAGTTCAACTGAGTCCCCAACGCTGACTACAAACTTGTCAAAAACCTAGAAGTGAATCTGGAGTCCCTATCTGAAATGATCTTCTTAGGTATCCCGTGCAAATAGATAACCTCACTTACAAACACACATGCCACATCAGTGAGATCGTAAGTGTCTCTAACTAGAATAAAATGAGCACTCTTGGTTAACTTATCAACTATCACAAGAATGACATTGTGTCTATGAGATGTGAGTGGTAACCCCACAACAAAATCCATAGAGATGACTTCCCACTTGGACATAGGAACATCATGTTGTCATAGGAGGCTTGCCGGGTGATGGTGGTCGGCTTTCACTTGTTGACACTATAGGAATTTGGCGACGAAATGGACTACATCGCGGTTCATGCCTACCCAGAAGAAGAGCTTCCTCATGTCTACATACATCTTCTTCACACTCGAATGCTCAAAATAAAGTTCTCTATGGGCTTCCTTTAGTATGATGCTTCAAATATTCCCATCTTCAGGGATATACATCCTTCCTCGATATCTTAACAGTCTGTCTACTTCCAAACTATATCCTTCATACTTTGGATCTAACTGCCTCCTGCTCTAGAGGTTTGAAGTAACCTCTAAATACCAACTATCTACTTGGAGTTGCATTAGCACATGTTCCCTCAGATTGACCTTTAAGGGTACCAAGGAGAAGACATGTGGTCTCCTACTCAAGGCATCTACAACCACATTTTCCTTTCCCTTGATGTATGAAATACCAAAATCATACTCACTCATAAACTCACTCCATCCCCTTTTCCCGGCATTTAGAACCCTTTGAGTGAAGAGATGTTTTAAAATTTGATGGTCCATTTTGAGCTCAAAGTTTCGCCCCCACAAGATAGTGCCTCCAAATATTCAAAGCTAGCATTACAACTGCCAACTCTAAATCATGAGTAGCGTAAAGATCTTCGTGTTTCTTCAACTTCCTTGATGCATAAGCTATCACCCCTCCATCTTGCATTATGATGGCCCCCAACGCTTGCTTCGAGGCATCCATGCAGACTGTGAATTCCTTTTCCATATCTAGTACTCATAGAATTGGCGCACTAGTTAGTAACCTCTTAAGCTCGATGAATGCACTATCACATTCTTCTATCCAGTCATACCTGACCCCCTTGTGCTGCAAAGTGGTGATGGGTTTCACTATTTTTGAGAATCCCTCCACAAATCTCTGATAATAACCTGCTAGCCCCATGAAGCTTCTCACCTCATGGGAATTTTTTGGCACTAGCCACTCCATAATGGCCTTTACCTTTTCTAGGTCCACAAAGATTCCTTCGCCGGAAATGATATGACCTAAATAATGGATCTCTTTCTGGAAGAAGGAACACTTTGACAACTTCCCATACAATTTGTTCTCTCTAAGGCAGGACAACACTACTTGTAAGTGTTCCTCATGTTCTCTCTCATTCTTGGAATAGATGAGGATGTCATCTAGAAAGACTTGTACAAAATGGTCTAAGTACTTCCAAAATACATCGTTCATGAGGCTCATGAATACTGTTGGAGCATTGGTCAATCTAAAAGGTACTACGACAAACTCGTAATGTCCAAACCGAGTTCGTAAGGCAGTTTTTAGGATATCGCCTTCCTTAATCCTTAACTAATGATACCCTGATCGCAAATCGATCTTTGAGAATACCGCTCCTCCTTTCATATGATCAAAGAGGTCATCTATTCGCGGCATTGGGTACCTAATTTTCAATGTAGCATGATTCAAGTCCCTGTAGTCTATACCCAATCGTAAGGATCCATCCTTATTCTTTACAAAAATTACTGGTGCACCCCAAGGTGAAACACTGGGCCTTATTATCGCTAAGTCTAGTAACTCTTTCAACTGCATTTGAAACTTACAAATTTCTAGCGCTGTCATCCGATACAGATTCTTAGAAATCAGTTCTGCACCAGGTTTTAGCTCAATAGTAAAATCAAGATCCCTATCAGGAGGTAACCTTGTTAACTCGTTCGGAAAAACATCCTTAAATTCTGACAATACCGGGTACTGATCCAATGAGGGTCCCTTCCTTTCATTCACTACTTCCACTACATATAGTCGACACCCTTACCTCAAGCATCGCTTAAACTTCATAGTTGAGATAAATTGTAATGACACCTTTCTCCGTACACCATATATCTCCACTAGCCTTCCTTCGTCATCTAAATAGAGCACCCTTTTTGCGAAACAATCTACCAAAGCTCAATGAGCTTCTAACCAATCCATTCCAATGATTAGGTCATACTCCCCGAGAGTAGTGACGTATACCTTCAACCTGGTAGTACACACTCCCAGGTCTACTATACAATTATCAACACTAGGTCCTATCACTTGTTTTTCCCCCGAAGCCATCTTGACTTGTTTAAAGTCATCATGCTCATAGGCTGCCAACCCACTCTTCTCTACTGCAGATGGTGAAATGAAACTATCTATCGCACCAGAATCAAATAAAATCTTAACATTGATATGTTTTAGCGTACCTGATGACTCCACCACCATGGATTGACGTTCGGCCTGGCGATTATTAACTGTTGTGTACATATGGTGGCTGCTACTTGCTCTTCCCATCGGGGCCTTTCCTTCTCTATGCACAAATCTTGATTGTAACTCTGGGCAATCATGTTGGTAATGGGGTCCTCTACATCCCCAACAGGTAACACGAGATTGAACCTGTGCACTATTCTGTGATTGTCTCTAAAATGAGTTCCTTCCCCTGGAACCCCTGCCCCTACTAGTTGTTCTCTGAGATGGCCGTGGACCTACCTGCATCGTTGGTGATGAACAAGATGTTGCACTCGCTGTTATTGAAATCCTTGCAGCTACCATCCTTGGTGAGACTCTGTTACCATATGGAGGTGGCCTTGAGCCCCCTCCCCTGGGAAATGTCATAGGGGCCTTCCCCACGAATCCAGGGCGATGCAGAAAGGTCGGTCTTGTACCTCTGGTTAAGTTCATGTGTTCCTCCGCATAATGCGCATTTTCCACAGCTTCCGCTACTGAAGATGGTTTCCACATCTGCTCCATAGCCCTTATCTTAGGGTTTAACCCATAGACGAAGCGTTTTGCCTGTCGTTGGTCATTATCCATATATGAAACATACTTGACCAATTCCATAAGCCTAATCTCATATTCCTCTACGGTCTTGTTTCCCTGCACTAGAGCATGAAATGCTCCTACCTGTTGTTCCTCATAGTAAGCTGGCAGATATTTCCTTTGGAACCTCTCCTCAAAAAGTTCCCAAGATATGGTGTCTAGGGTAAGTTGTAGTTGTCTTTCCAGGTTGCTCCACCAGTTCAAGGCCCGGTCTCTTAACTGAAATATTTCTATCTTCACCTTTGAGGTGGATGCATAGTCCCTTAAGGAAAAACACCTTGTCATGCCTTCCAACCATGCTTCTACGCGTTCACTGGCGCGACCCCCAGCAAACTCCAGAAGTTTGATCTTTTGCAATTATCGATTGATGTCTTCGGGTGGAGGTCCTCCACCTGAATCCCTTGACACTTTTGGATTACCTGTTCCATATGGTGGGGGTTCCACTTCGATCCCTGCTGGTTTTTGTCCCTTTAAAGTCTCATTTATGGCCTCCAAAGAGCACAGTATGAGAGCTAGTTCAGGCGATGGTGGCGACGGCGCTGGAAGTGTTGGCGGTGCCTATGAAAATGCTCCTCTGCCTCAATTCCCTCAAGTCCTAACCATCCTATATGATTTAACCTGCATCAACCAAAGTTGTCAGGGTGAGTTCAAGGATGTTTCACATTTACGCAACTTAACTAGAAAACAGGGTTAGGCGTAAGTTTTTCTTTACTTGTCTGTAAACAGACGTTACTCTCTTTAGGGGATTGGTTAGGTTAGGGTTAAAGTGTCTAAGATTTATTTCCTCACCTAAGAAAACTAATGACTCCCTTGCTCTGTAGCTACGCTAGCTTTGTGCCATACTTGCCAATTCCTCTAGCTTACTTTCCTAGTGTGTATGTCGCCTCCTTCCCGCTTGTCCTAGTCTAAGCCCTAATGACACCTTTTATTTAACTTAACTAATATTTTATTATTTAACTTAGGGATTAAACTCATTTAAAGATTAAAGATAACTACCCCCCCTTTTAAAATTAAACTTTTCTCTTTAAGATTTAAAACTTTAAAATAAAAAAAAATAAAAAATAAAAAAAAACTTTTCTTTAAAAATTTTAAGCTTTAATAAAAATTTAATTTTTATTCTAAATTTAAGAACTAATTCAAATTTAAAATTTGCTTGTGGTTTGAATCTAAAATAATTAAAATAATAAGTAAATAATAATAAAAAAAAACTAATTTAAAACTAATTTAAAAAAAAAAAAAAAAAATTGAATAAAAAAAAAAATTGAATAACAAAGAAATTTTTAAATTAGTTTCAATATATGGGCATATGGTCTAGTGGTATGATTCTCATGGTTTCATTGTGCATTAAATGGGAATCGTGGGTCCTTGCATGAGGCCTATGTGTCCCTTTTTATTTCCACTCCCAAACCCTACATGCTCTGCCTTCCCCAAACCCTAAACACATCCTTCTCTTGCCGCCTTCAGACTCTTGCCGATACGTCTACCTCCAGACTCTTGCTCAGGCGGTTCTATGGAATTCGCTTGGACATTCCTTTCGGATCTGAGTTGAGGGCGTTGTCGTCAATCTCTGGGTAAAATGTCGATCCACTCATGTCTAGGTTTACCCTCGACCCTTTTTCAGAACTATACCCCAAATCGTTGATGTATCGGCTCCTCCCCATGGGTTCCTCCTCCCTGATAATTGATGCATGTTGTTTGGCATTTGTGTGTTTGGGTGTTGGCTTGTATGGATCTCTCCTTGGTGGCTTGTTTTGGCACTTGTGCGTTTGGACGTTTGGGCATTGGCTTGTATGTTGAGTTTGGTAGCTGTGTGGCTTGTTTGACTCGGTGCTTGTGTAAACACAATGCTCCTCGTGAGATACCCTCCACTTGACTTGCGCTAAGTGTTGTAATGTGTGGCTAACCAGTGGAATGATCTCGTGATCTTGGAAATGGGTGCTTGGTTTGAGCGTTCACTTGCATTTCATGTGATTGCTAACCCGTGTAAAAAAAAATTGTTCGTTTTTATTTTTTTCTGTTATTATATTTTTTTGTATTTACACTATACGGGTTGTGTTTGGTTTTGGGTGTTGGGATCTGGTGCTCGGATCTAGGCACTTGACGCTGAACTTGTGTGTTTTTTTTTGTTTTGTTTTAACCATAAAAATTTTGCAATGTGCACGTGCATTATTGAGATGCGTAGTGCAGTGACTAGCACCCTCATAGGCTCCTCCTCGTGGCTCGACGATTGGTCTACGTCCTAGGTTTATCTTACAACAATGGATGGTTTTGAAGGGAACACTGGTACCATTGTGATTTTTGCAACTAACAGGGCTGATATACTTGATGTCACTTTGTTTCACCCATGGCGTTTTAATAGATAGGTGTTTTAACAATTTTTAAGAGCCAACCTGCATTTTTTTCTTCTTTTTTTTTTGGTTGGACGGTTATTGACAACATCTCACGGGTGAAGTGGATAGAATGTTTAGTCACCAGTGTTCCATTCTTGCACATGGTGTGCTACACCTGAATGGAAATCATAAAAAGGGAATGAGGCTTGGTACAAGTTCTAGACAATTTTGGCAGAATATTTACCCTTTGGACTTGGCATCTATGATATGAGCACAGTACCAACAATGTGAATTTTCACACACAAGAGAGAAAATATGGAAGTATTAGAGGAGATTTTGGTAACTGTACCTATGATGTACACTCATTTGTATTTCTATATATATAGAGTACAAAATTGGTGGAGAGTGTGTTAAGAGAATGTATGTACCTTAGATAGTCTTTTACAACACTGTGCACACTTATGGTTGATTTGGGTGCTTTTCTGTTACAACAACATCACACATATGGCGGATCTGTACAACTTTGATTTATGTTGTTTATGGTGGTTTACAGATGAGGGTGCAACATTAAAGAAGGGGTAGAGTGCGCATTGCTATATTTAGGGTTCCATCATCGAAGGTGCATGAATTCCTGTATGTGTTGGCTATGATAGGATAGGATAAGGTTATCCTTAGATTCCAGTTCTAGGAGACTATGTGTCATTTCTAAGTTAAGTAAAGGAGGGCACTTGTAGTTGCATGTGTTAGTTTCAGTTTATTTAGTAGTTTTCTAATTGTTTGCTTAAGTCTAAGTTCAGTTAGGCACATGCATGAAGATAAGGGTGTGAATCTCTAGGAGGATGCATGTTTGCATGACTTGGATCATTTCAAGTTGAGTCATTGTTGTGCATGTGTCCAAATTCACTGTACTTACTCTTCTTCTTAGTTTATAAAGGAGAAAGAAGAGGAATAGGTTTATTCATTCAGCTCAACATAAAATAGTGAATTATCTTTCTCAATTTGTTTTTTAGCTTTTGACAATCCATCTATTGAGTTTATGTTTTGCTTTTAATAGTGATTTAGCAAGTATGTTGTAATTCTGTTTTCCTGCTTAATAACAATGATTTTATTCAGGACAGGCTTATGAGTTTTAGTTATATATTTTCTACAGTATGCGTTAGCAGATTTTAGCATTATTACAACAGCTTCTTTGAGTCTCTTTTAAGGTTCAACTATCTAGTAGGTTAGGAATTCTTTGAGTAAAAAAAAAAACTGTGTTGCACAACTTTCTAGAATGCAGGTACATTTGGTACGTGTGTATGGGTATCTAGTATGGCTTAATTATTTATTTTTCATGGCTTGGAAACTCAAAATTAACTTTACAGGAATTATTTAGCCCTTTAGTCTTTTTTCTCTTTTGAGTTTGTTACATTGAGTTTGAATTTTGAGTTTTGTTGCTTTGTTTCATGTGTGATTTGTTGTTCCTTCAATTCTGTTTGGAGTTTCTGGACTGATTTCACGTAGATGAATCCTTGAGTTGAATTCTGCAGTTTTTGTCTTTTTTATATGTAGTTAAACTGACAAAGTATGGGAGTTGTGATATCAAGGTGTCTCCACTGGCTTTTGGCAACTCATTATCTTGCTAAAATTCTTGGAATTTTGCTTGTTCTTATTATTCTTTGAAGAGTTGAGGGTTTGGATGCCTTGTAAAATTCCTGCCGACACACCCTTCAAAGTAGCGACAGGGAGGTTCATCAATAGGAGATATAACATAATATTTCTCAAAGTTCCTTTACTTGTTTGTTGATCATAGCTTTGTTATTTCTGCAGATTTTATCGATAAGCTTACCAAAAGTGGCAGACAGTTAGAGGCCCTTAAATATTCTCACACATTTGGATGGGTGGTTAGGTGGGTAGGTGGGTATGCCCTTAGGGCTCCATATTGTGAACGAAGCTCTGATACCATGTGTAGATACCTAATTTAATTAGTCTGTTAAATTGAACAAATTTTAACAGATAATATTAAATCTCATAAATTTTAAGAGATAAGATTACTTCTACGCATAAACAATAAGTAATTTCTTTTGTTCAACATATAAGAAGCATAAATTAAATAAACAACATGAAATAAATTACCTAATCATCACATAACTCAGCAAATTCAGAAATAAAAATACCTATGATTTGTTTCCCAACTATGTTGGTTCAAGCCCAAGTTGAGACTGTGACTGTGTCCAAGATGAAACTGTGCCCAAAACTGAGTTTTCCTCCTTTCCAGCTAGGAACAACCTGTCCAATTCCATAGCTCCAGGATATCGTAAGGAATTCTGGCCCCCGTGCCCAAAACCCCCAACAACCTGGTGCCCCCTGCAATGGTTCACAAAAACCCCCAAAAGCAAACTGCACAAACCAGAAGATATCTAACAGAAATATAGACCTCAGAAATACAGACCTCCTCCAATGATGCTCCTTCCCCCCAAATTATCATAATCCCCACCCGTAGGACTCTTTCCCCGTCATATCTTCCCCTTCACCGAATCTCCTCCCCTCCATTAATTACCTTATCCCCTCCTTTATTACCTTATCCCCTCCTTTATTATCTTATCTTTAACCTGTCATACGTAAAGTTTCATAAGGATTAAATTAAAGTTATTAAGCCCCTTAATTTATTATCCAAATCATTGAATGTTTTATGTAATCAATTAATTAATTAATTAATCAATCAAAAGTTATAAACAATTAATTAATAAATAAATAATATCGTTAATACTAATCATTGTTTAACTAAAACCATATTAGGACAATTAATTATCTAATTAATTTTACTTAATAATCCCTATGCATCTATTTAACCAGGGTTGTTACAAAACATCTGTCATTACATTATAGAAAAAGGTTCTTATGTTATCCTTTTATCCTCAAACGCTTGGCAAGCTCTAGGTTCCCCTCAACTTGTGCCCGGAAATAATAATTTGTTGTCTTTTAACATGATATCCAATGAACCTTTAGGGATCCTTCCTCATCTACCTATTACCTTAGGAGGGAAAACTATCTATATAGACATTATGGTAGTCCAAGGCCCCCTTGGAATTTAATTTACTCTTCAGGCGTGACTATGTCTATGACATGAGAGATATCGTGTCCACACTCTTTCGAGTGATGTCTTTCCATCATCATGAAAACATAGTGACCATTGACTATATTTCATTCATTAGACCTCATATGATGGCCAACCTTCCAACTTCCTTTAACGTTCCTTACATGAAAAAAGTATCCACCCCACCACAGGTTAATTATGTGAAAACACGTCCGATGCTTTTAAATACCAATGAGAACAAGCCTCTCATTGTATGCTCAACTTATTTTAACTTAGATCTAGAATTTGACATGGTGATATATTTGATAGGGCTATTAGAGCATGATCTCCCTACCCCTATTGTCGCCCTCGACATGTATTCCTTCTAGAGCATTGTTCTTTCATCCAATGAAGATCTCTTGGAATCCATGATTGACGTATGTCCCTTGACATGTATTACTTCCAGAGCATTTTCCTCTTGGAAGCCATGATCAAGAATAGGTCTATGAGCAAAGTTCTTGTTTCTTTGTCAAGCTCGTTAAAAAATGAAATAGAGGGCCACAAACATAGTTTCTATTTCTGTGTCAACAATGTTAAAAAATGAAACATAGGTTCGTGAGCATAGTTCCCATTTCTGTGTCAAGCTCATTAAAAAATGAAACAAAGTTCTAGGGATCGAACCCAGAGGTTGCAAGCAAATTTATCGTTTCTATTTCAATCTCGTTAAAAAATGAATCATAGGTATGTGATCATAGTTCCCATTTCTATGTCAAGCTCGTTAAAAAATGAATCAAAGGTTACAAGAATAGTTTATTTTTCTATGTCAAGATCGTTAAAAAATGAAACATAGGTCTGGGGATCGAACCTAGAGGCCATGATCATAGTTCATTTTCTATGTCAATATCATTAAAAAATTAAAATGATTCCCTTCTAGTTGAGTTGAGTCTTTTTGCTAGATATTGTAAATGTTGAGTCAAGTCTTTCGCTAGATCTCGTAAATGTTCAGTCGAGTCTTTCAATATATATTGTAATTGAACCTTCATTACATATACCTATGTCAGTTGACCCTCTTTCTCCCTCCCTCTCTAATGAACATTTACCTATTAGTAACCTAGAGTCTATTTGGGTACAGAAATTGAGAAGAGTAGGCAGAGGAAACAAAGCATGGGGGGGCATGTCTTCATCCTATGGACATCATGCTAGAGTTAAGCCACTATATTTTCACAATAGGGGAAAAATAGAAACATCTAGACATTATGTTGGGAAGAAATGTGTTGATGGGTATAGCTCGAGCATAGTTTATTTTTGGTTTCAAGTCATGTAAAAATGAAACCGACCCAGAGCTCAGTTTTTGTTCTTTATCGTGCTCGTAAATACAAGAGAATAGGTTATTGATATGAGTCTTTGTTCTTTTTCATTCTTGTAAATAGATAATAATAGGTTACTGAGTATACTCTTATCACTTTTTTGGACTCGTAAAATCTATATGAAAAAGGAACTCTTTGGAGGTTCCTTTAATCTATTTTCAGACTTTGCAAACATGAAAATATTGTCGAGTGAGCTTGTTTCCTTTCACACTCGTTAAAAGGTTTTAAAGGTTTTATTTAGAGTGGTATTTTACCCCCTTTTAATACTCGTAGGACTAACTAAGAAAAAGGAATACTCTAACCACTTTGGTTAGAAGAGTTCTCTCTTGCATTGTTTTATACTTTTTTGGGCCCGAGGGACTAAAATTTACGAGAAAGTCAACTTTGGAGTTTCCTTTAAGTTATTTTAAAACTCCCTAAACATGAGAAAACACCTAGTTTATCTTCTTTGGACTCGTAAAATTATTCATTGAATGAATTGTCTAGGATTGAACCATTACTTATTCAGGCATGTTAAACATGTGAAGAGGAAATTACCAAACGTGAGTTGTATCAAGCATCTATTATCCTCCTTCAGCTCATTAAAAAAAAGGGGGGGGGGGGAATTGGGAAGTGAGTCAAGTTTTTGAAACATTATGGCAACTATTTTATGTCTCCCTTGAACATGGCACCTGTCTATATTCTTCTTACAGTTGGGTAATTCATTTGTCTGTGAGGCATACTAATTCCATGTGTCATCATACTCTTTCAAATCCTTTGAAGTGAAACTTTTGTTTTCGTCACACTATGGTGATCGTCATATTATGTTTCGATACTTTCCTCATCGAGTCAATGTTTTCAACTCGTCGTTTTGTGCAATGTTCAAGGGAAGTTCTAGCTTAATCAACCATTCTACAATATCTCATACCCGTGTTAGTCTGTTCACATTTTCTCTATCATTCCACATCATATCCTAATAAATTTCATGTCGATCATGGGGGATACATCATGTCCCTCCTTTGATTAGGTTGTTATTGTCTACTTCGACACATTATTTGGGAGTCATAATTAGAAACCAACTAGTGTCTTGTAACCTATATGCCTCAATGGTAGGCTTCCTTGCTTTCGAAAGTGGGTTTACATCATTGGCCCCTAATCAGAAGATTCAACTGAATTTTCGACCTCATCTCATTGGTTCACATTCATTGGATTATACTAAGGTACCTTGGGATTCATTGACATCTCTAGTGATCTCCCTTGCACTTGCTAATGGTATACACTAATGACTGATAATCAAGTGGTTTCTACTATGTTTGACAACAACATATGTATTGACACGGTTATAATCATACTAATTCAAGATCAAGATGAAGACCCTAGGACCCTTTTTAGAACCTACCAGTTTTAAGTGCCTAACTGAGGTTTAAATGGAGGAAAACATTACTGATGTACACTATCACATACATCCACTTTTTATTTTTCTATGGATATGTTTTTGTCATATTGTTTCTCCACTGTGTAAAATCTCGTGGCCACAACCTGATCAATTCATGGAGGTACAAATCCACATTTTATGTTTGGCAGCCATATCCTTAGTCAGTGATTTCATGGATCTGTAGTGTATTGGTTAGTGACCATCCTTTAAGACCATTTTGTACTAAGCATGGGTATGCCTACCTCAAGATGATTCCTATATATGATGTTTGATGTTTGTTTGCAACTTTCATCTGACTCTCCTTTTCAACACCCCTCACACATAAAAAAAAATCTAGCCATCAAAATTCTTCTGACCTCACATTTTAGAGGGAAATCTATTCCATGCAAATTTTGCACATCACCTAGTGTCGTGCTAAGTGTCACACTTTTGTCACTATTTCATTAAGTTTCGCACTTATGTACAGTTGCATTGATGAGTGTCGTAATTCCAAAAATACACTTTCCTAATTTTAAAATTTATGTTTCATCACTCTGAGACCATGGAATAACCCCTTGACACCATCGCTACCCATTGAAGAGAAGAAAAAATGATTTTGAAGGTCGAAAATATGACTTTTACCCTCAATTTTTGGCTTAGTTGGAAAAGTAACACCCCCCTTCCATGGATTAGGGAGCATCACCCCTTGGGTTATGCCCCTTGATAGACCATTTAGGAGTGTCAATGATGCCCTATCACAAGCATTTAAGGAGTGCCACTCCTGTTGGGGTTGTTTTAATGCATCCCACCTTTCTCTATGGGACAGTTCCAAGGATCTTTGGGTTGTTATGGATAAATGATGAGTCACGGCTTTGAATTTGTCTTCTTTGGGTAATCAATCCTAAATATGGAGGAAATATCTCAACCTTCCCTTGATTCCCTATGTTGGTTATGTTGGTAAATATATAACAGACAGCGAACAGGTAGTGTATACTTGTCATTGATGGCGAGTACAGTTGTGGTTGTGGAGAAGAGTCAATGACCGTTGGATCCCATTCAAATTTACCGAAAGAACGAAGGCCGTCAGATTTGAATGAAGACAATGAAGAGGAGGACAGAGCCCAATCGTTAGATCCAAGCGCAAGACCCGACCATCGTCGGATCAAGGATAACATGCACGCTCTTTAAAGTACAAGGAGAAGTGGGAGTAATTGCGATGTGCAAAATCACGATCTAATCTGAGCCGTCGAGATCTAGGTTGATATGAACCGTTGATTTAACTCCTTATCAGAGTTTCGTGAATCAGGATTTTGAAATGTCAAAATCTCTTGACAACGAGAACCCCTAAATCGCGATATGCGATTTCGCGATTTAATCGCAGTCGTTAAAGAAAGAATGAGATCTGGACCATTGATTCTCTTCATCGGAGAATCAGGAATCAGAGTTTCAGGAGTCCCGTGAACAATTACAACAAAAACCACGAAATCGTGATGAAAGAAATCCCGACTGAACCTAAACCGTCAGATCAACATGTGATCTAGATCATCGATCCAACTCATGACAACAGACCACGTCAGCTAGGGACACGTGGCACAACCAGGTAATGACAGGTGTCAGGCAGATTCAATACTTCAGGCACATGTAAGTCACGAATCAGAGTGACACGTGCCAGTATTTAACACATGTCAAACCACGTGTGATGTAAACAGAGTATCGGGGATCGGGACTTTGAAATGACAAAGTCACTTGACATCAGGAATGTCGATTTCATGATGAGCGATTTCACGATTTAATTGCAGCCGCTGAATAATGATCTCATATGGACCGTTGATTCAAGTTTGTATCAGAGTTTCGCGGATCGCGAATTCGAGAGGCAAAGAACTCATTGCATCAATAATATCGATTTTGTGATATGCGAAATCGCGAAATGATCTAAGCCGTCAGAACAAGTGTTGATCAGGATCGTTGATCACAGCCCGTATCGAAGTTTCGGGGATCGCGAATTCATGAGGCAAAGAACACAATGCAACGAGAATCCGGATTTTGCGATATGTGAAATCGCGATTGAATCTGGACCGTCAGATCCAGAAATGATCAGCACCGTAGATGTAACTCCATATCGTAGTTTCAGGGATCGCGAATTCAAAATGGAAAGAACTCAATACAACAAGAATCTTGATTTTGCGATGTGCGATATCACGATCCAATCGTGACCGTTGAAACAAGTTCATATTTGGACCGTTGGTTCAATTCCGTGTTAGAGTTTCATGAATCGCAATATGGAGAGACATAAGGCTGTGGACATAGCCCTTGGTCACGGGAAGATAAGGAGTCAGTCCGGATAAGCTCCACATCGAAGTTTCAGGGATCGGGATTTGTAAGTGACAAAAACTCTGATCGCCAAGAGTGCCAAAATTGTGATGTGGGAAATCCTGATTGGATCTGAACCGTTGGATCAAGTATTGATCGGAGGGTTACTATTCTCTTTCACAATTATCTACTGAGTTTGGATTATGTTATCAAAACGGACTCATGATGATAAATCGGTTAGCATTTCAGTTGCTAGGAGAGGTGTTCTTGTTTTGGTTGAGGGAAGGCGAAGTGGAACCGTCGGGTATGTATAAAAGAACATGAGACAGATTGTACAAGGTTGGTCATTCAGTATGTGAAATTGAATGAAACTGTAAGAAAAATAGATGAGAGAATGCGCAGAAGGAGATTGAACATAAGAGCAAAATGACAGAAAGAGTAGAAGTATAGCAGAATGATAGAAAGAGCAGAAGTATAACAGAATGACAGAAAGAGAAAATGCAGAGAAGAATAACTGAACAAGTTGAAGTAGAGCAGAAGGAGAGCACAAATTGATGTAGATCATACTTGTTGAATAGACATAGGAAGAGAAGAGCAGAAAAATAGTTTGAAGAAGATCAAACTTATAGAACAGAAAAAGACTGGTAAGAACTGATTTGTTTGGGTAGTTGTTTGTGTATCCATTGTTATCACTGAAATTCCATCCGCACGTGGCGACAAGAACTCCGCATCGTCAAAACAGAAAGAGTCATTCATGGCACAGGATTAATTCCACAGCATTGCAAAAGGGTCAAAAAACTAGGAAAATTACCAAAAATTTGAAGGGCGCTATACATTGTCTGGGCGCGCGCGCATATGCGCGTAACAGGATCGTACAACGCGCGCATAGGTGCACAAGGCGCGGCTGTTTGGCGAAAAACCCACACGCCTGCTAAACGACGCATTTATTGAAACTGGTCGGCTTCCCAACCACTAATGGATCGGCTCCCAAGTCGATTTGACACCAAATCCGAGCTCAATCCTCATGGTGGGCTGGTCAAAGACCTAATTGTGCCCTAAAGAGCCCCTTTTCACATTCAAAAGAGGCCACATAATAACCCAATTCTTGGCTATAAAAAGCCATGAGTGACCACCATTTTCTCAAGGAATTCTTCATACTGTTATGCTGCTAAGATTGCTAAGGACTCATTCTTTGGCAACACACATTGTAGGCTGCATTTCATAAGCTATTCACCCCTCACTTGAGTGAATAAGCTTGGAGTTCTTTCACCCACNNNNTTTCATCTTTTCATTGTAAAGGAGAGCAAGCTTTGAGGGCCTCAAGAGCCTTCCATTGGAGAAAGGAGGGACCCAAGTCCCCTTTCTTCTTTGTGTGTCTTTGGATTTCATCAACAGATCAACTTATACATTGGTGATATTGGTCCATTTGCCTCTATTTTTCATTTGTTTTATATGCTCATAGTTTTAATTAGTTCTAGTTTGTTTTTGCTTATTGTTTTATTGTTTCTTTCTCTAACCTTTTACCTCACAGCTGTCATGCCTAGCAGAGCCCAACTGGGCATGTAAGCACTCATAATTTTCTCACACAGTGACGAATTGGGTGCAAACAGATTGGCGACCATACTGGGGAGAAGGTATAAATTCCTCCCTCATTTGGGCTTTATTTGCTTTCCTTTTGATTTCATTAACTTGCAGGTTCACAAACCGGCCTCAGCCGACCTGC
>ML787002.1:856339-871215 GCA_009831015.1 Picea engelmannii | reverse complement strand
TTTTGTGTGGCTATTGGGAGGTATCGCCAACTCTTTCGGGATATTTCACCCTCTACCCCTCATTATAACCAGTTATTTCATTCTTCACTAGTATCTCTTCCGGTGACTTCAGACCCCACTGTTGAGAACTATTGGAAGATCCAGTGCTATTCGAGAGGAAGGACATTACGTCTGCTAGGACACAAGCATTTGCTTTCTGTTTTGATTCCCGCACGCGGACAAAAAACCCTCTTACCCACATATATGCTTCTTTTTAATTTATGTATGATGCACATCTGATTACAGTTTGACTTTGATATATATATTGTGAAGATCATCACAGCAGAAAGAATCTTGGTTCTATATTTTCTCTCACCACTTGTTGCACACATTTCACACAATTAGTCTGACATCATAGGGGAACCACTGAACCCCCCTCATTCATGACGTTTTCTCAACCTTCCTCCTATCTTAGGAGGAGTATCTGGTCGTACTCGCTCATCAGTACCTCCTTCACACACTCCTGTGAGTGCTACCATCTTAGGATCAGCTTTGCTTGGTTCTACCTTACTTGGGTCCAATTCCCAAGGACACACAGTCACTTTCTCTCCTTTGCACGGAAGCGGAGGACCCACTTCCTCTCAAGGAGGGAGCACCAACCCACCTAGTCCCCATCCAGGGTCAGGTTCACAACACACCATGGCTGGAACTAACATTCCTACCCCACTACAGATGCCATACTTGGCCTCTCTCAACATTCCGAATCTCACCAAGCTCACCAATGATCCTATATTGCATGATACCACATGGCCTGCAATGCCAACCAAAATTCCTTCAGACATACCAAAGTTTGAAGGGAAGGCAGGGGATGACCCCACCAATCATGTCATGACCTTTCATCTATGGTGTTCCTCCAATAGCATCATGGAGGACTCCGTCAGACTGTGTCTTTTTCAACGCACACTTACTGGCCCATCAGCCAAATGGTATGTCAAAGAAAAATATGGGTCCCACACGACCTTTGAATCCTTGGCCAAAGCCTTCTTAACTTTCTTCCAATTACCTATCCGCCATGAAAACAGTCTAGAACTACTGTCTAATTTCAAACAGTCCTCAGCCACCCACATTGCTGATCACATTCATGAGTGGCGTAGGCGACGTAGTTTGTGTAAAGAAGAAACCACCAAACAACAATGCCTTGACTGGTTTCTTAGATCGCTTGTCGCTCTCCTTGGGAAGGATGTCGCTTCTACCTTCCCTTAATCCGAAGAAGAAGCCATCAGTAAAGCCCAGCAATATGACCTCATTTGCGCACAGTCAGGGTACTTATACACAGTACTTCCTAATCTTCCCAGACCTGTTCCATTTGGTCAAGACAAACCTGGGATGTCACACTCAGCAGACGGGCTAATAGGTGCCACCACACACCATAGCCCGCAACCCCAACCACCACCGATATATGGGACACCTCAATACCCACCAGCATATGGGGGCACTTCTTACTACCCCCCACCCCCTTACCAACATCCATACCCTGTTGTTTCACCTCTACCCATTAGTGGACCACCACCAGTACCTCCCATACATCAACCACCTCCTAACACCAGTGGTCCCCCCTCCACATCACCTTATAGTACTAGTGAAAGCGCCACGCCTCCCTATGTACCTTATGGAGCTGTACCACCTCAGAACCCTTACTTTCCCTTTTCGGGTCCTCTGCAACCCATGGCTCCCCCACATCCTCATGCGGGAGTAAATTTTGTTCAACCCTCTGCTGATCAACAATATCAAAATTTTGAACAGTTGAACACAGCCAATCCAACCCATCCCTCAAACAACACCAAGAGGAAAGGATGGAATAGGAACAATAACAACCATCCTGGTCAAGGTGGGAATCAACCCCCACAGCACCCACCCACTAGGGGCAACCCGAACCAAGGGAACCAACACCCCCACGGGGGCAATAACAACAAACGCCAAGGATGGAACACGGTTAAAACCATCCACCCTTGTGCACTTTGTGGTGTATATGGTCATTACACTCACCATTGCCCACAAATCGCTGATTTCAAGAGGTTGAAAGACTCCGGGAGTATCCCCCCTTCTCCTGCGCAACCTGCGCCACAGCAGACACAACAACAATACGCGCAACAACTGCCTCCCTCCGTGCTGCAAAATCCTATCCCACATCAAGGTGTCATCAACACTTAGCAGGATACGCAGCATCCCCCACCTCAGGTGGGTCAATACCATAATCCCAACAATCCAAGAGAATGAACAATTCTCCTCACCAGTGAGGAATAAATTCTTTTGCAAACACGCAATCGCCATTATCCTCCAACAACTGAGTCTACTCCTACATCTGCAGAAGCAAAGCCTACACCGATGGGACCCCCTTTAGTGATCCCTCGCCCCTCAGCCGAACCACCATTACGCATCCCTCGCATCCCATTGCGCAGGAATGTCCACAACCCACAGGCTAGGGCCGCTCATAACTACATCTTGGTGGATGACTTAGCACAGTCCCTGGCTGCCATGTCAGTTCTGGAAGTCCTCCAGACTTGTCCAACACAATGGAAATCACTACTTTCCACCTTGGGGGCAGTCGACCCTGTCAATACTAGACTCATCACCTTTGACCTAGATAGCTGCGAACCGCGTCTTCCCGCCGCAGTTGCTATTCAAATACCAATAAAAATACGGAACATCACCGTCCATCGGTGCATCATCGATGAAGGGGCATCCACATGCATCATGTCCAAAACAGTATGGCAGAAACTTGGTTCCCCGGAACTGATACCTTCCGCCATCACCTTACGAGCTTATGACGGACGACCATCATCTCCCGAAGGGCTCTTCCAAAATGTCCCCGTGGAACTCGGGGGAAAAACTATCCTCATTGACATTGAAGTTATCGACGCTCAGCTCGATTACAATATCTTGCTTGGACACAGCTACATGTATGCTATGAAGGCAGTGGCATCATCCGTCTTTCGGACAATCCTGTGCCCCCACAACGGGAATATTGTAACCATTGACCAAGTCTCGCATTACGAGCCTAATCCATCTGCCAACCTCAATAACATTCTTCCCGTTTTCCACACCAACCAAGACGTATATCCACTCATTGAGATGGGTCCTGGTATTTTCAAAGATCCATCCTTGTTAGGGACGTACCATGGAGCACCACCATTCCTTCCCCCTGGTCAAGTATGCGTCATCTCATCTAACGAAACTCAACAGGAGGATGCTCGTCCTCCTCAGGAGGCGTCACTCATTCCTGATGTCTCACCAGTCGCAGCACCACTCCCACAGGAGCCTCCTGCTCCCTCGTCGACCCCTCTGGTCCACGAATCAACACCCCCTCAGGGGCCTAATCCCATCTGGGAGACAGTTCCCCGACCTCTCACTCAAATTCCCTTATTTTACCCTCCACCCGGTATAGAAGCTTTCCAGGTAGCCGCAACACTCACCCTACCCAATATGGTGCTAGCCATCCCCGTGTGGTACTTAAATCCACCTGAGATGGTCCCTCGCCCACAGGAAGGACTCCCCATGACGATTCCTGTCATCACTCCCACTACCCCCATACTCCCTACCCCCCCTGCTACCGCTGGGGGTAGGCAACAGAAGAAGGAGCCCACAGCTCCACTTCCTCCGCGCATTTCACCACCTTGCGCATCGTGTGACAAAGAGGGCCACCAAACCAACAACTACCCATCGCTACCGAAATTACAGAATTTGATTCCCCCCAATCCAACCCCTACACCACCTATTACTACTGCTACCCCTCAACCTTCCAGTATTAAAGGGTTGAAGACCAAATTCGTGTGTGCCATCTATTCTAAGTATGGCCATTACACCCATCATTGTCCAGTACTGCCTCGTTTTCGACAGGCCTTAGCTATCATAAGCTGAGACTTTCAGAACAACACACGCCCTGCCACGTCTTCCACAATACCTATCACTGACATTCGCTATGTCACCACTTCAGTCAATGAATGCATGAGATGCCCTTGCTCTCTTTGCGATTCATTGGCTCATTTCACATACCAATGTCCTATGATCATCGAATATAGGCAACATCAATTAGCCCTACTGCACCAACCTACAGCAGAGGTAATTGACCTTACTTCACCATCGGCAGATCTCCACGTCATTTCCCCAGAACCCGAGGCACTCCCAACACCTCCTTGGTTCGTAGATGGCGTCTCTGAGGATTTACCCTGTAACCCTCCCAACTCTCCTTCTCATTCCCCTGTAGAGATTATGCATCCCATCACCACGGGTACCCCTCAGTGCCTCAACATATGGTTCATGACGAGCGAACCCTCTCCATATGCTCGCACCTCTCCCCTTGCTTCACCAGCAGGGGGAAATCACATTAGGGCGGAGATCACTCCTCACGATCCATTATATTCTCATCGCTTTCAATGTGACGAAGACATATTGGAAGAGCTACAACACATAGACTCTCCCTGGGACGCACTCCATCATCATGCACTCTTCCTTCCACAGGAAGTCCTCATGCCTCCTAGCCACAATCCCATTTATGCAGTTGAAACCAAAGACTTTATCCCATCAGGGACTATTGATTGGTTCAACAATCCCATTCCTGCACCTGACGCTTTTGAAGAAGGTAATCTGGCTAACATTTCCCCCACCATCAAAATCGACATTTCCGTCAAACCGGGCATCGTCGAAGAAATCATCATTGGAGCTGCTTGCACTCCTCAGGAAATTACTACATACAAAACCCTCTTCCAGGAATTTAGGGATATCTTCACCTGGTCATACACAGAGATGCCTGGCCTCGACCCCTCTATCGTCAAACATCGCATCGACACTTGGCCCGACATCACACCAGTTCTCCAGAAACAGCGATCGCTACACCCATCCAAGGCCGCGGCTATCAAGGACAAAATTGACAAATTGCGTACAGCCGGATTTATCTACCCCATTGCTTATACGTCATGGGTTTCCAACCCTGTACCCATCGACAAAAAATAGGGATCTATCTGCGTTTGCACCGACTTTTGCGATCTCAACAACGCATGTCCCAAAGACAAATTCCCAACACCCTTCATCGATCAGATCATAGATGATTGTGCTGGCCACGAGGATCTCTCCTTCATGGATGGATTCTCTGGCTATAACCAAATCCAAATTCACCTAGCCGATCAATACAAAACCGCATTCATCACCCCGTGGGGTACGTTCACATATCGCGTCATGCCCTTCGACCTCAAAAACGTCGGCGCAACTTTCTAGCGTGTCATGAATTACATCTTTCATGATCTAGCTACAATCATCCTCGCCTACTTGGACGACCTCACCACTCGATCTAAGAAGCATACCCAACACCTCGATGATTTACAAATCATTTTTCAACGGTGTCGTCAATATAACATCCGCTTGAATCCTCTCAAGTGTGTGTTCTGCGTCACTGCAGGGCGCCTCCTCGGTTTCATCATTTCCCAAAGCGGTATCACTGTGGACCCCCTCAAATTCCAAGCCATCACCGAAATTCCACCTCCTCGGAATTTGCGACAATTACAGAGTCTACAGGGCAAAGCCAACTTTCTTAGGCGCTTTGTTCCTGATTACACCATACGCACACATGGTTTCCTTTGCTTACTGCGTCACGACATCCCTTTTCATTGGGACGACTATGCCCAACAGTCGTTTGACGATCTTAAAACAACACTTTCCAATGCACCGTTGATTAGTGCACCTGACTACAATTGCGACTACATCCTCTACATATCAGCATCAGTTGTATCAGTAGCCGGCGTCCTCGTCCAGCTCGGAGATGAAAATCGTGAACACGTCATTTACTACGTCAGTAAGAACCTCTCAGGACCACCCCTAAAGTACAAACATGAAGAGAAACTTGCTCTTCCAGTTGTCCTCGCAGTCCAAAAACTGCGTCACTACATTCTGCTTCGCACCACCAAGGTCGTCGCAGATTCCAACCCTATGCAATATTTTCTCAGCCGTCGCCAAGTTAACAGCAAGTTTGCTCGATGGATCGTTATCCTTCAAGAGTACGACGTCGACTTCTCAACACCTAAGAGTAAGAAGGCCCTTGTTCTCGCTGAACTGGTCACGACCCTTCCCTCTGACACACCTAGTACCCCCGTCAATACTGACTTTCCTGACGAACATCTCTTTTACATCACCTCTGATGATCCTTGGTATGGCGACCTACTCGTCTACCTACGAACTCAAAAGTTCAGAAATCACCTATCACGAGATGATCGTCAGCGTATCCGCCATCAAGCTTCTCGCTACCTCCTCATCGGTGACATCCTCTCTTGGCGGGGCGTCGACACCATTCTTCGTTGTTGCCTAACTATTGACGAGGCCGACAGAGTCTTAAATGACTGCCACAGTGGCGCATGTGGGGGCCATCTTTCGGGCATCTCCACGGCTCAGAAAATCATCCGGGCCGGTTACTTTTGGCCTACCTTGTTTCATGATTGCATTCATGCCGTAAAACGATGTGAGCAATGCCAGCTATATGCCAACAAAGCCCGTGCTCCCCCCGCCCTTCTTCACCCTGTCCTCACTGCAGGCCCCTTTTGTAAATGGGGCATTGACTTTATGACTTGTAATCCCCCCTCCAGCAATGGTCACAAATACATTGTTTTTGTTGTCGATTACTTCACCAAATGGGCTGAAGCTATTCCCACTTTCAACAACACCGCTGACACAGCAACGTGTTTTTTCTTTAACCACGTCATATCCCGGTTCGGAGTACCACTCCAACTAGTCTCCGATCATGGGAAACATTTTGAGAACGAAATCTTCATTGAACTCTCATCTCGGTTAGGCTTCTCTCACGATTTTGCCTCACCGTACTACCCTCAGTCAAACGGACAGGTCGAGGCAGTCAACAAAGTCCTCAAGACCATGTTACAATGCACGGTTAACAAACATAAAACCAATTGGCATCATATGTTATTTTCCGTGCTATGGGCTTATCGCACGGCAGTGAAGACCGCCACGGGTTTCACACCCTTTCACTTAGTCCATGGGGTCGAGGCAACTCTTCCCATCGAGTGCGAAATTCCCACCCTTCGCACCGCAGTTGAGCTTTTACCTGACACTGCTCCAATGGAGCAGCACTTGCTGAAATTGGAGTCTCTGGATGAAGATCGTCGATCCTCATTACAGAACAACGAGGTAGCTAAAAAATGATCCAAGGCTACCTTTGATCGCCATGTCAACCTTCGGTCATTCCGCGAAGGTGACCTCGTCCTCGCCTATGATATCGCTCATGATACCTTTGGCCACAGAAAATTCGAATCACTTTGGTATGGCCCTTACATCATCCAACATTGCCTCACCAAAGGCGCATACATCCTGGCCTCCCCCGAAGGCCTCACGCTCAAGGAACCCGTCAATGGGTTATACCTCAAGAAATTTTATGCTTAAACGTAGTCAAGCTACTTGAGGTTATTTTTTCTTTTTTATCATTTTTTAATCTTTTTTCCTCATCTAAAACTATCCTTTGTGTTGTTGACAGATGCCACCTCCACCAGCTTACCACATTGGTTACGCCGACGGCGCCAGTCGTTGGACACAAAATCTCGCTTCGGCTGCTTGGGCTCTCTACACCCCTTCACACGAAATGCTACATTCCAACGACATCTGTTTAGGACCAGCAACCAATAACCAAGCCGAATACACTGTTGTCATTGGCCTCTTGACTGACGCCCAGCATCATCACATTCGTCACCTTAGCATTCTCCTCGACTCTCAACTGGTCGTTCTCCAACTCAACAATGTGTACAGTGTACGCGATCCGTGCCTCTTTCGCAAAATACCTGCAGGTTAGATTATTATCTCGACATTTTGATTCCATTACATTTACACATATTCCCAGAGAATTGAATCAAACAACAGATGACATAGCTAACATGGTGCTCGATTGGCATATATCACATCAAGCTACACATACATAAACATCTCATACATCCTGTCACAGCATATAGGAAAAATAGACATCATCATCATCAAAAAAAAAAACATATGAACAACACATTTGGAGTCAAAAACATGTATACTCATATATATATATATATAGGCCTCTTCGGCCATCCAAATTTTTACATATACAAAAAATACATCGGCCCACAGGCCCGTGCCACATCATGGTACAAAAAACAGCTCACCAGCCTATATAATCAAAAGTGGTATACAACGTACAATATACATCAGGGGGCCTCTATCGCACCCCCAGCTGCCCCTCCCTCGGGAGGAGGTGGTGGCCCACCCCTACCAGCCCCAGGCGGTGGTGGTGGCACATCTGCAGGACCCCCCTGCTCAGGCGGAAGGTGCCCACTCGTCATGGCCGTGAGCACAGTTGCTCGTCGCATGATCGACCGCCATGCCGGCGGTAACCCTATACACTGCTCCAGGAACTCCTCGTCCTGGATACGAATCCACATGCCCTCAGGAATGTCTCAAAACATCGTCTCAAAACGATGGCGGATATCATCATCATCACCCCCGGCTGCTGTTGGAGGAGCATGTGATGGCCCTGCACCTGGGTCACCACCTCGGCGCCGCCTAGCCGGTCTCCCGGGCTCTACTGGTGCCCCTGCAGCCTCATCCCGTGGCCTCCTCTCTCCGCATGGAGGTCTCCCGTCTGGCTGCACCGACGGTCTGTACAGCTCCACCTCACGCCCATGAGGTGCCAAATCTGCACATACACAAAACAAGCAAACAAC
Organism: Picea engelmannii; assembly: GCA_009831015.1. NCBI lineage: Eukaryota > Viridiplantae > Streptophyta > Pinopsida > Pinales > Pinaceae > Picea > Picea engelmannii. Next base: position 862,498 of record ML787002.1, on the reverse strand, counting down.
AGATGGTATCAATGTCTATACATCAAACATATTCACTAATATATCAAAATCATAGCAGAAATCAAAAACATCTAAAAATACATAACATACCTCTATGATCAAAAACCTCCCCAGGAGGTAATACCATCTCCGGGTCCCCTTGGAAGTCGACCCCAGCATAGGGGAATTGCAACACGACCTGCGACATCTGCCGCCATATCTGCGCTGCCTGCATAGTAAAATAATGACCACCCTCGCCACCACCGTGGCGAACCAAAATCTGTGCCCACCGCCTCAAGCGCGGCTCTCGTACCCCTGGTGCCTCCAGTAACACCCTTGGGCGCAGCATAGGCACCCTCTCCAAGAAAAAGGCCACCAAGATGGAGCCAAATTCGAACTCCCCGACGCCTGTGGCCCGACACCGGTCCGGCTGCGCGATCATCCACACATGAAGGGTCAGACCCCAGGCGAACCACTCACGGCCCACCACCACCCTCTCCATCACAATCAGCTCCCCACCACTAATCCGATGGGGTGCTCGGGACCCATATACTCGAACTATCATCGCTGCTATGCAACAATGCAACAGGACATCTATCCCACTGATGCTCACTGCCGACCCAGTCATATAATGCTCACCCGAGCAGTATCACTCGGTGATCATCTCCAAATGCATATCCCTCAGTAGCACAGGATCTGCCGGCAACGGTGTTCCCCGGAAGGGAAGCCCCGTCAAAAAGTAGATGTCCTCCACCGTAGTGAAGGCAATCTCCTCTCCTCACACGAGGAAGCAGTGTCGATCAGGGCTCCACATCTCAATCAAACACTAGAGCAAATACTCCTGCGACCGTATCAAAGAGCAATCAAAAAACTTTAGCAACCCACTGGTTGCTAAAGCTTCTTGAACTGATGCCCGCACTGCCGGCGGTGCATTGGCCACAGCCTCTCGTAGCGATGCCCAGTCTCACTCACGCCATCGAACGTCCATGATCACTGCTCGCTACCTGCACACAGCCCAGAGTCCTATATTAGCTTAGGCAATCCTTCAAAACATAAAAAAAGAGCTAATTTTTCAACCCCGAAACCTTGCCTCAAAGGCGCGGTTTTACCACCCACAGGCGCGTGCACATGCGCACCTGTTCACTATACATGCGCGCATATGTGCGGGTCTATTTTTCCCACAGGCGCGCTCATGAGCGCGCCTGTCGACTATACAGGCGTGCTCTAAAGCGCGCCTGTCATACCCACAGGCGCGCTCGTGAGCACGTCTCTTCATCCCACAGGTGCGCACTCATACGCGCCTATCCAACTCACAGGCGTGCCCCTGAGGCGCACCTTATTTTTCTACCCATGCGCACACATGCGCGCATATTCAGTGTATAGGCGCGCATCCATGCGCGCCTTCCACTGAGTCTCCCATGCATGTGGGCCCACCCTCTACCCAAAAACCCCCTAAAACCCCCGTACGACCCCCCGTACCTACCCTGCCCAAAAATTAGAAACCTACAGCTATGCAAGATGTTCCAACCACTAACCTGAATCTTGCACGTCGGGAAATGGATGTCTCGTGCTCTTGGAATCACTCAAAATCCTCTGGATCTTCTCTGGAACTCACTGTAGCAGCAGGTACAAATGAGGTGGCAATGTGGGCCCTACAGCTATATATAGGGTTTTTCCCAAACTTCCACTCACCATTCCGGGAGCCCACGGCGTCCGTTTTTCAAACCGTCTTCAGCCACGGGATCAACATCCCGCCACCTACATCATGGATGTCCCTGGGCCACTTTTTATCCTGGGCCCCCGGGGCACCCCTTTTTTCATATCATGGCCAGGTACGCACTCGCCTTATCACATTTATCTAATACATGTTCATATTTGTTCTTCTCTTCAGATATTGTTCACTTTGGGTATTTGGTTGTTCTCTGTGCAGGTACTTGATCATCATCCCTCAAAACCGCATTCCTTCAGGTATATACTCAGCACTGGCATGTAGTCTCTCCCACTGTATTGCATTTACATCTCCAGTCACACCCTCTGAGATTGGCCTTTAGGATACCCTATCCCGGCTCTGCAGTACTCACACCTCAAGTTGCATATTCAGTACTGCCACCCGGTAGCATTCTCACCTACATGAGTTGTCCCATTCATAACACCTTTTGGCACTTTTGACACTCATGCTGTTTTTCATCACCCTTTAGGGATGGGAGTCCCGGCAGTATTTTATTATGTTGCGAATTAACCACATACTTCTTCTCCTCATTTTTCTAGCTTCCCATACAGACTCCTAGCACATCGCGTTATGGTCATGTTCTTTTTTTACCTGCACCTTCGCAAGATCACGAACCCACCATTTCATACACCATTAGTTTGGCCATATGCGAACCTATCTTCATTTCACCTACCTCATACAGAAACTAGCCAATGGGGCCCCCAGCCTTCATCAGTTTTCTCGAAGTCTCTGCCCTCACTGGGGCACTCATTTCACACTGGGGCACCCGTTTCTGTATTTGTACATCTTCCCCCAATTTATTCATTATTTATTGTACAAACACCTTTATTCTCAGTCTTTACTTTTGTCGTCACCGTTGGTGACCCACTTTCCTTTTTGTCCACACGCAACCCATGTCACCCTTGGTTGGAGCATTACTTCTCATTTTCCCCCGCCGGCATTGTCTATGTTTTCAGAGTACTTCCCAGGTCACTTACCGTTATCCTCTGAATTTTACCCCTGATCTTGTCATCCCCCTAACACTTGATCTTGTCACACGGTTGCGGCCATTCCTTCTGTCATACACCCTCCAACCAAGGGCAGTCTTGAGTCTTCCCATTTCTCGACTTCGACTATGTACCTCTGCCACTTCTTCACCACAGTAGATTCCACGAAGCCCCTTTCTTCTGGGAGTCGCGTCCTCCTTTTGTCGACATCAACACACTTTTCCAAAAGGACGACAGTATCTTGATTCTCATTTCCCATTCAATGAGAGATCTTGGATGGCACAGGAGGAAACACCATTGCTCCCTGATGTCGTTGACCCCCATAAAATTCGACGCCAACACTTTCTCATGTTGCGGTGGGTCTTACTGTGCGACTATTGCAGTTTGTATTATTTGTTGCCGAAGACCTCTGAACTTGGTCGGGCCATCGTTGCCCGCCTCATCGTTGCTGCTTACTTCCGCAACCATTACCGCCGGTTCAGAGTATGTTCCATTGCAGAATTGTCTTCTGGCTTTATCATTCCGCCCCCGAGGGCGCTGCAGTTGTCTACACCAACACTTCAGACATTTTTTCAGAGTTACATCATAACGAGCATGGGGCATGCTCACCTCGTTTGTACACACTTGTATATCGTTACACACCTTGTAGAAGGTCGGGATCTACAGGTTCCTTTCTTCTCCAACGGATTGCTCTACACGGTCCCATTCTTTCTCTCCCTTACAACACCATTCTCCATAAAAGAAACATTGATGGATTTCGGCTATACGTTTTGCTCCTAACCTCATCCATCAGGGGGCATCTGTTATCACTGAAATTTCGTCCGCACGTGGCGACAAGAACTCTGCATCGTCAAAACAGAAAGAGTCATTCATGGCACAGGATTAATTCCATAGCATTGCAAAAGGGTCAAAAAACTATGCAAATTACCAAAAATTTGAAGGGCGTTATACATTGTCTGGGCGCGCGCGCATATGCGCGTAACAGGATCGTACAACACGCGCATAGGTGCACAAGGCGCAGTTGTTTGGCGAAAAACCCGCGCGCCTGCTAAACGGTACATTTATTGAAACTGGTCGGCTTCCCAACCACTAATGGATTGGCTCCCAAGTCGATTTGACACCAAATCCAAGCTGAATCCTCATGGTGGGCTGGTCAAAGACCTAATTGTGCCCTAAAGAGCCCCTTTTCACATTCAAAAGAGGCCACATAATAACCCAATGCTTGGCTATAAAAAGCCATGAGTGACCACCATTTTCTCAAGGAATTCTTCATACTGTTATGCTGCTGAGATTGCTAAGGACTCATTCTTTGGCAACACACATTGTAGGCTGCATTTCATAAGTTATGCACCCCTCACTTGAGTGAATAAGCTTGGAGTTCTTTCACCCACATTTTTCATCTTTTCATTGTAAAGGAGAGCAAGCTTTGAGGGCCTCAAGAGCCTTCCATTGGAGAAAGGAGGGACCCAAGTCCCCTTTCTTCTTTGTGTGTCTTTGGATTTCATCAACATATCAACTTATACATTGGTGATATTGGTCCATTTGCCTCTATTTTTCATTTGTTTTATATGCTCATAGTTTTAATTAGTTGTAGTTTGTTTTTGCTTATGTTTTATTGTTTCTTTCTCTAACCTTTTACCTCACAGCTGTCATGCCTAGCAGAGCCCAACTGGGCATGTAAGCACTCATAATTTGCTCACACAGTGACGAATTGGGTGCAAACATCCATTATCTTGATATTCAAGGGTGGTTGGGAGGTGCTTGGGAGGACTGTTGTCCTCAGGGGTTCAAGTGGGAACTTGAACATAGGAAGTTGTAGCTTCCATCTGGTTGCAACCAGAGAAACTAGGGTGGCAGGGTGGTGTTAGGGAGAACACGTGTTCTCTATTATACAGGTTGGATCTTGTGTAACTGGAAGTTGGTGCTTCCATCCAGTTGATGCTGGAACATTCAGGAAGTTGGTGCTTCCATCCAGTTGGTGCTGGAATACTCAGGGAGTTGGTGCTTCCTTCTAGTGGGTGCTAGATAAACCAGAGAGTTGGAGCTCTCAAACAAGTTGCAAGCTGTAAAACAGAGGTAGCAGCCTCACATTGAGTTAGTGCTCAATTGTAAATGATGTACAGAACTGAAAGAGACTGCCTATCATTTCGAAGAAGAAGAGGTTTTCTCCCTTTATGGGTTTCCTCGTGAAAATCTGTCTCTGTGTGTACTTTATGTGTGACTGATGGTCTTTACTTTTACTGTCAATATGTTGTATATTGTTGATGATCACTTGAAGGAAGATTAATAATGTTTTAAAAGGTATAAAATTGTTTAAGCTCATAAACAACTGATTCACCCCCCCCCCCTTATCAGTTGTCTTAGTATTTCCAACAATTGGTATCAGAGCAGGTTCCTTTTATTTAAAGGTAGATCTGTAAGCTTAAACATGACAAGTCATGAAGGGAATTCAGCCTCTAAGCCCCCTCTGTTTGATGGAACACATTTTTCCTTCTGGAATATTAGAATGAGAACATATTTAATGGCCTTGGGTGTTGATGTTTGGGATGTAGTAGAGACTGGATATACAAATTCTGTTGTGCTAGCCAACAAGGATGATAAGTTAGAATTTAGTTTTAAAGATAAGGGGATGAATGCTATCTTGAATGGACTTTCTGAAGCTGATTTTGTAAAAGTGATGCATCTTGATACTGTCAAAGCAATGTGGGATAAACTTATTAACAGTTATGAAGGAAATGAGAAATTAAAAGGTGCCAAACTTCAAACCTACAGATTGAAATTTGAACAACTAAAGATGAATGAAGATGAAACAATTAGCAAGCATTTTTTAAGAGTTGAAGAACTTGTAAATGCCATGAAGGGTCTAGGTGAGAAGTTTGATGACTCACTCTTAGTTAAGAAGATTTTAAGATCCCTACCCGATAAATTTAATCCAAAAGTCTCTGCAATAGAAGAATTAAATGATCTCAAAACTATGTCCATTGATCAACTTCTAGGAACTCTAACTGCATATGAAATGAGAATTAACAAGGATAAATACAATACTAGAGAAGCATCTTTTAAAGTAGACAAGAATATTGATTTAGAATTTGATGACATTGAGGCAAAATTTGTGAGAAGGTTAAAGAAAGGATCAGGAAAATATCAAGGGAAGTTTCCCTTCAAATGCTTTAACTGTGGTAAGATAGGTCATTTTGCTTCTAAGTGTCCCCATAAGAAAAAGGACCAGAAATCTAATGATGAAAATAAGTACAAGTACAAGAAATAATATAAGAAGAAAAGTTTGGTTGCAAATAATGAAAATTCCTCAGAATACACCGATAATGACTCATCCGGTGAAGATAAGGAAAATGACTTCGTACTTATGGCCAAAGAGGATCATGATAATAAAAGCACAGGCAGTGATGATAATGAGGAAGAAGCTGTGGTGGATTTGGAAGGAGAACTAATCAGTGCACTGGAAGA
>ML787002.1:838262-851442 GCA_009831015.1 Picea engelmannii | reverse complement strand
TAGTTGTTTTGGTTTATGTAGATGATATTGTTTTTGGTTGTACTAATCAATCATCTGTCCAGTGGTTTGCTAATTCTATGCAAATAGAATTTGAAATGTCTATGATAGGAGAACTATCATATTTTCTTGGCTTACAAGTAAAAAAAAGCTCTACAGGAATTTTTATTTCTTAAGAAAAATATTTGAAAGAGATATTGAAGAAATTTCAGATGGAAGATTCCTTTATAGTCATCACACCTATGGTGGTTGGTTGCAAGCTGAGCAAAGATGATATCTCACCTAATGTTGATCAAAGTACATATCATTCAATGATAGGCAGTCTTTTGTACATCACAACATCTCGTCCTGATATAATGCAAGTTGTTGGAATGGTAGATCGTTTTCAGTTTGTTCCTAAACAAAGTCATTTGGAAGCTGTCAAGAGAATATTTAAATACTTGAAGGGAACAATGACTTATGGACTGTGGTATCCTAGAAATCATAATTTCCAGTTAACTGCTTATTCAGATGCAGACTGGGCAAATTGTGTTGATGAGAGAAAAAGCACCAGTGGAGGAGCATTTTTTCTGGGTGACTCATTAGTTGCATGGCTTAGTAAGAAGCAAGGATCTATTTCATTATCCACTACAGAGGTAGAATACATTTTTGCTGCTACCTGCTGCACACAAATTTTATGGATGATACAAACTCTTGCAGATCTGAAGATAAATTACATTGATCCCATTCCAATTCACTGTGATAACACCAGTGCTATTAGTGTCTCCAAGAATCCTGTTCTTCATTCCAAGACTAAGCATATTCCAATCAAGTACCATTTTCTCAAAGAACAAGTTACAAACATAATTGTTCAACTAAACTATATACCTTCTACAGAATAGATTACTGATATCTTTACTAAACCATTAGCAGGAACCCCTTTTGGATATCTTCGTCAAAAGTTGGGGGTTACAAACTCTTGTGTCTAATATGTACACCTGGTCAGGGGGAGTGCTTATTGAATATATGGTGAATTTCCTAAATGCTTATAGATGACAGGGGGAGTCTGTTTTGCAACAAGATCAGAGCGACAATATTTCTTCTTTGACATTGATGTCAAAGGGGGAGAAAAGATCACTTTCGGTCGAACCGAAGCATAATCATTTCAAGAACAGAGTTGAAGAGCAAAAGCAGAGTCGAGTGGAGTGCGGAGCAGAAGCAGATTCGTTTCAGGAGCAGAGTCGAGTCCGAAAGGCATTTGGGTGCTTGAGTTTCCATCAATGCCAAAGGGGGAGATTGTTGGTAAATATGTAATAGACATCGAACAGGCAATGTATACTTTCATTGATGGCGATTATAGTTGTGGTTGTGGAGAAGAGTCAGTGACCATTGGATCCCATTCAAATTTCCCGAAAGAACGAAGGTCGTCAGATCTGAATGAAGACAATGAAGAGGAGGACAGAGCCCAGTCGTTAGATCCAAGCGCAAGACCCGACCATCATCGGATCAAGGATAACCTGCATGCTCTTTAAAGTACAAGGAGAAGTGGGAGTAATTGTGATGTGCAAAATCGCTATCTAATCTGAGCCGTCGAGATCTAGGTTGATCTGAAGCATTGATTTAACTCCTTATCGGAGTTTCGTGAATCGGGATTTTGAAATGTCAAAATCTCTTGACAACGAGAACCCCGAAATGGTGATATGCAATTTCGTGATTTAATCGCAGCCGTTAAAGCAAGAATGAGATATGGACCATTGATTCTCTTCATCAGAGAATCAGGAATCAGAGTTTCACGAGTCCCGTGAACAATTACAATAGAAACCCCGAAATCGCGATGAAAGAAATCTCGACTGAACCTGAACCGTCAGATCAACATGTGATCTAGACCGTCGATCCAACTTACGACAATAGACCACGTCAGCTAGGGACACGTGGCACAACCAAGTAATGACAGGTGTTAGGCAGATTCAACACTTTAGGCACATGTAAGTCACCAATCAGAGTGACACGTGGCAGTATTTAACACGTGTCAAACCACGTGTGACGTCAGCAGAGTATCGGGGATCGGGACTTTGAAATGACAAAGTCACTTGACATTAGGAATGTTGATTTCGTGATGAGCGATTTCGCGATTTAATCAGAGTCGTTGAATAATGATCACATCTGGACCATTGATTCAAGTCTGTATTGGAGTTTCGCGGATCGAGAATTTGAGAGGCAAAGAACTCATTGCATCAAGAATGTCGATTTCGCGATATGCGAAATCGCGAAATGATCTGAGCCATTAGATCAAGTGTTGATTAGAACCATTGATCACAGCCCGTATCGGAGTTTCAGGGATCTCGAATTCATGAGGCAAAGAACACAATGCAACGAGAATCCTGATTTCGCGATATGCGAAATCGTGAGTGAATCTGGACTGTCAGATCCAGAAATGATAAGAACCATAGATGTAACTCCATATCGGAGTTTCGGGGATCGCAAATTCAAAATGGAAATAACTCAATACAACAAGAATCCTGATTTCACGATGTGCGATATCATGATCCAATCGTGACCATTGAAACAAGTTCATATCTGGATCGTTGGTTCAATTCCATGTCATAGTTTCGCGAATCACAATATGGAGAGACATAAGGCTGTGGACACAACCCTTGGTCACGGGAAGAGAAGGAGTCAGTCTGGATAAGCTCCACATTGGAGTTTCGGGGATCGGGATTTGTAAGTGACAAAAACTCTGATCGCCAAGAGTGTCGAAATCGCGATGTGGGAAATCCCGATTGGATCTGAACCGTTGGATCAAGTATTGATCGGAGGGTTACTGTTCTCTCTCATAGTTATCTACTGAGTTTGGATTCTGTTAGTAGAATGGACTCATGATGATGAATCGGTTAGCATTTCAGTTGCTAGGACAGGTGTTCTTGTTTTGATTGAGGGAAGGCGAAGTGGAACCATCGGATATGTATAAAAGAACATGAGACAGATTGTGCAAGGTTGGTCATTCAGTATGTGAAAAAGAATGAAACTGTAAGAAAAATAGATGAGAGAATGCGCAAAAGGAGATTGAACATAAGAGCAGAATGAAAGAAAGAGAAGAAGTATAGCAGAATGACAGAAAGAGAAAATGAAGAATAGAATAACTGAAAAAGTTGAAGCAGAGAAAAAGGAGAGCACAAGTTGATGCAGAGCATACCTGCTGAACAGACAGAGGAAGAGAAGAGCAACAGAACAGTTTGAAGAAGATCAGACTTATACAATAGAAAAAGACTGGTAAGAATTGATTTATTTGGGTAGTTGTCTGTGTATCCATTATCTTGATATTCAAGGGTGGTTGGGAGGTGCTCGGGAGGATTGTTGTCCTCAGGGGTTCAAGTGGGAGCTTGAACACAGGAAGTTGTAGCTTCCATCTGGTTGCAGCCAGAGAAACTAGGGTGGCAGGGTGGTGCTAGGGAGAACAAGTGTTCTCTGTTATATAGGTTGGAGCCTATGTAAATGGAAGTTGGTTCTTCCATCCAATTGGTGCTGGAACATTTAGGAAGTTGGTTCTTACATCCAGTTGGTGCTGGAATACTCAGGGAGTTGGTGCTTCCTTCTACTAGGTGCTAGAGAAACCAGAGAGTTGGAGCTCTCAAACAAGTTGCATCTTGTAAAACAGAGGTAGCAACCTCACATTGAGTTGGTTATCAATTGTAAATGATGTACAGAACTGAAAGACTCTGCCTATCATTTCGAAGAAGAAGAGTTTTTCTCCCTTTATGGGTTTCCTCGTGAAAATCTGTCTCTGTGTGTACTTTATGTGTGACTGATGGTCTTTACTTTTACTGTCAATATGCTGTATATTGTTGATGATCACTTGAAGGAAGATTAATAATGTTTTAAAAGGTATAAAATTGTTTAAGCTCATAAACAACTAATTCACCCCCCGCCCCCTCTCAGTTGTCTTAGTATTTCCCACAGGTTAAACCTTCCAAGCTACTAGATAAACATGGCCTCTCAAGGTTGAAAGGGGTTCATCAAACATAACAGTTTGAGAGATATCAAACTTCAGAAGGTATCCTGACAGTGCATATTTGGGGGTTAGAAAGGAGAAGCATGGAGGAAGGCTTGTAGCGCACCATGATTGTAAGTTCCATTGTTTTTCATATCAATAAACTTGTCTTATCTCCTTATTTTTTTCTTGTTTTAGTTTACATATGAATGATTGTGATCTAGTTATGATAACTTTTATCTAACTTTTTACAAGTAGTATAAGAGGAGGATAGTTCTATTTCTTTACAGGTAGACTAAATTTGGAGTTGAAATGGATCCAACCCTGGAAAAATAAGGAGAAACGAGGACAACTGACATAGAAAGGTGCCTCATTATATTCCTCCTTCTCTCTTATTTCATGCATAAATAGGTGGAAACTAGGAATGGTAGTGTCCATTTTTCTAGATGTATTAGTTGAATAAAACCCAACTAAGTGGAGCTCAACCTGTCCATAGGGTGATATTTCTCACAACCTTGAGAGGTAGATTTATTTCAGCACTTAAACCATTGGTTAAAATTAATGCCTTATGAAAATTATAACCATCTAAAAGCTATGATGTTGAATTAACCATCAATTAGAAAACTAATAGGATGGATTGGCATCCATTTATTTGATTTGACAATACCAAGTTATCAACATTACTCCACATAGAATAATAACCCTTCAAACTAGAATGTCATAATTACCAGTACAATTTAGGAGAACCTTTATATGAAAACTGGGATTATAAATGAAATGTATTTCAAACCTTTACAACTTTTCAAAGCCATTGATATAGTTATCAAACCCTGAAATAATAAAAACATCTTTTCAAAGAGGTGTTATATATATTAGCATACCATGTAGATAATTTTGTTATTCAAGCCATTGATTAGGATTTAAAAATGTAATAAATTATACTAGACTTGAAACAACCCAATATTCAAGAAGTTTAAGAATGAACTCAAAAATTTAAGCGCCATCATTACATAAATTAGTTTCTTCATCAGATTTGCAACATTTTATATGTATTCATGAAAACCTTGGTTATGCGAGTTTATTTTAGGATATGTGAGTTTCTTTTTGGATGTGATTATTAGAAAAAGATAATTTATTAGATATTATGATAGAAAATTGCAGATCAAATAGGATCATACCCATTGAGAGTATCTTATAAACAAAACATTATTTTAAGTTTGAGTGATTTCAAGAGATCGACCTGCATAGAATCTCGGGTTTAGTGAAGGAGATGAAACAAGCTTAGCTTAATAAACATGGATTGGGATAAACTCCTTAGAAACAAGCAGCAATTAATAGCCTATGAACCAATGTGAAATCAAGAAATTTGGAAGTGTGCATCTAATCCATCGATATCTAGCATACTTTACATTAAACAATGAGTGTTTGTGAGAGACACGACCCATATATAGTAGGTGTAGTAAGATAAATTATTTTGTTAAGACAGATCTACCAGATCTAGGATTAAAAACTAGAAGTAAAATAATAGAAACATGGAAATAAAACCCTTCTTCATAAATATAAACTTGCAAATAAGATAAAGAGTGAACTTGAGAGTATCATTTAGACAAGAAAACTTGGAATAAGCAGTTCCCATTAGAAAATAAGGATCCATTTTCTATTTGGATGAAGATCATATAGATCTAGAGTGCTCAAGATCACTCAACAAAATGGGTAGACTGTAATAATTCAAGAATGAAACTAATTGGATGATGATATAATTGTATTGAATAGATCATAGACCATTGGTACCATGCGAATTGTAAGAGGATTTGATTGTCCTAAATGTTGATTGAATGGACATAGGGGTCTGGCATAAATTGACGTAGCTAGCTAATTTCACCAATTTTAGAAGTTCCTTGTTTGATTATTGCACATTTCCAAGTAATTTTATTTTTTGATATTTATATATCTCAATTATCAACAATGTCCTAGACATAGATACTACATATTTCCTCTTCTAAATAAATTTACTCAATTTTATGGAGCATCTGGAGGCACCAAATCTAGATCCAGTTATATATATTTATATAACTTAATTGGAAAGTCCCATAGGCCTTGAGGGTTGAAAAACTTCACTCTTGTACCATTTGTAATGTTCTAAAGTTCTAAAAAGGATAAATCCCTAAGTTTATCTAATTAAATAACCAATAATTTCTAGATAAGGAAACTCTAATAAAATTTCATCAACTCACATAGGTGAGGAACTTACCTGTGTTGAATACTCGACTTACCTGTAACCCAATGACTTGAGGAATGAATCCATACCATCACAATGCATCCATACCATGATACTTGACCTAGAAACTATGACACAAAGTGGGGGATGACTCTCCACCCAACCATAGACCTTTCTACTATAATATTTAGTAGCAGGTCACCCCCAAGCCCTCAATATATTACTATGCCAGTGAATCCTTAGCCTTAATCTCTCTATAGATTCGTCCAAAGAGAGATGTGCTTTTCTCATCCTTTTTCCTCTTTTTATAGAGTCGATCTATGGTAAATAACCCAATCCCTAGGGTCCATTTTTCAATTATTCATTACACTTTAAGGTTTCTCCATTAATTATGGTTACTTATTTTACCATTCTCTTTAATTACCTAAATATCCATAATAATTTTTATTATGACCCCCTTTAGGATAATTATTACATACTTCTTTATTACTATTAATTCTGATAAGTACTTATTATGAACGTTTAAGGAGAATTATTATATTCCTAATATTATTATTGATTGACAATCATGACCTAAAAATTGTTGACTACATGGATATAAAAATTGGATTCTTGGGCAATTTGGCATGAATAAAATTGTGGGTGGTTCCATTGTTAACTAGGATATTGAATTTCCTATGTTTAATGTATCCAATTAACTTGAGAGTTTGGGGAGCAGAGAAACCAGTGAGGGCATTCAACAAAATCAACGTTTCAACTTCCGGAAGGTAAGAGGGTGGGGTAGGATCATCAACTTGGGGTATCTCTTCAATCAGGGAGACATCAACATCATTGTTAGAAACATCCTCAAAAATAGCCATTAAAAGTTTTTTTTCTTTTCACTTGTGCCCCGAAAACTATTTATCATCACAATTATAGTAAAGTCCCTTGAGTTTGCATTCAACCATTTCTACCCTAGTTAATCTATGGATCTTGAGAGGAGTAGTAGGAGGGGGAGGATTGGTGCATCGAGAGCGGGGAATAAAGGAGGTTTTTCTATTTTGGGTGGAGAAAATCAATTGTGCTTCCTTGGTGTGTTTAGTATCTTTCAACCAAGTCTGGGGGAAATCCATGAGGACTTGGGTGTGGATTTCATACTTTAGTCCATTGATAAAACATCCCTTGAAGAAGGGCATCAAGCATGACCTCCATTTTGAAAACCAAGTGCTTAAAGTTGGTTACAAAGTATTCCACTATGTAATTCTATTTCAACTTGGTCAAATGACCTAAATGGTGGGTGTCTGTGTCAAAGTGTTAATAAATCTCTGCAACAAATTGTATCCAAGAAACATACCCTTAGCATGCATTTTTACACCATTTCCACCATTGCCAACATTCAGGATACTAATAGAGAACAACATAAAAAAAGAAAATCCAACTCATCAATAATTCCATGTAAAGAAAAATAATGTTCCATTTGAGTGACCCAACCCATGGGATCCAAGCCATCAAATTTATTGACCTCAACTCTAGGAATATGGAAGTCACGATGAAAGGAGTTGGAATGAAAGGCTATAGTATGGGAGGAGTGATCACCATATAAGTGTGATAATTGGTAAGAGGAAAGAGGGCTCTAGGGTTGTTTCAACAATTGTTGGAGAGTGGATTTGAGGTGGTCAAATACACCCTTGCATTTGTTATTGGTGGAGTCAATTTGTTTTGTGAATTGGTCCTAGAGGGTTTTAAATTTGGAATTGACAGAAGCAATGTAAAAAGTCAATTTCTATATTTTTTCCTTGTTTTATTTGGTTTCATCTTCTAGGTCTTGGTTGCGAGTGGTGGCCATTTTGGAAGTAAGGGTGCCTAGGAGGGGGAGTGGGTCCACTAATTTTTTTTTATAAGTGATATATATTGTTGGCACCCAAAGTTTTGGGTTCATTTAACATTTACACAAACGAAGTTGTATGCACTCATTTCAATTTTTTGCGTGTGCCTAAGGTAATGTATGAAGAATGACAATGATTTTGCAATGGACTACATTTTTATAGTGTGGAATAGGCCTAAGAGATTATTGAATGCACTCTAGTCCCAATTTTGATGCAAACTAGAAATCAAGAAGATTCACACTAGAATTAGGAAAATAATGATCAAAAAATAATCTCTAATGATTACTTCCAGTAGCACAAGGGATCATGGAGCTAACACAAGATGAGTTGGTAGGGAAGTTAATATTTCCCCGATTCTTGAAGGCTACACCAAATACATGCATGTGCCATAAGCATCTGAGGTAGTTTTGTCACTCGAGCAAGTGGAGGAAAGCTAAAAGAGATAGACCTCCTGAGCCAAGAAAGATATAAAAGGAAGAAGTAATATTAGAAATGGAGCTAGCTACATGTTGAGATGATATTCATCGAGTCCTTAGTGTCATTATCACTCTAAGCATGTTGTAATATTTTAGTTCTTTTGAATATAATTTTGAGTCTGTCATATGTTTTAATCCTTAAGAGAATGTGCATTGCATAATGTGTTGTATTTATGAGGATTTATATAGATGGAGATATGGAGTTCTATGGTTGTCATATATATTTTACTTAATGTATGCATCTACTGTAATGGAATGACTTCGATAATAAATATGCGGCATTTATTATCTATTTTATGTCTATCATATACTTTTTGGATACAAGTGTGTATTTTTTTACTTCGTAGTCCTACTATATTGTCAGATACGAGTTGCATGAATTCCATCCCCAATGGATCTTTGTGTGTTTATCCTTCATCCCTATCATAAGACATTATGGTATTTGTGATCCACTCTACATATTGAGTGAGACCTTCCTAGACCTTAGTCGAGGATTCATATGCCGATGATCTGGGATGTTTCTTGGTAAACTCTAGACAAACCCCGGGTCTAAACTCCCCAACATTAATAAGGACGTGTGAAAGCATGGAAAAAAACACCAAAAAATGGTTATGTTTCTAGGACCTCAAAGTCTTGTAAGGGAATGATGAAGGCAAGAGATGAAATGGAATCCATCTTGGGAGAAAATTCAAGACTATTTGATTGCGAAAGAGAATGATTTTTCCCTATGAGAAACTCAAGGGATGAATGTGAATGTGAAGAAATGGAAATCTGACTACCTTTACCCAGATATGCATGAGATTTTCTTTGTTGAATTTACTTGTTTATAGTTTAAATGGATAAAAAGCAAAATTGATACCAATTATACTGTGTGGCATTTGGAACTAGTGATTTGGGATCAAACCAAGCTTGAAAGACTGAAAGTGTTGGATAATAAGTGGACTTGAGCTATTGAATTCTGGTTTTCTCAAGTAAAATAAGGCTACATTATTGAATTCATCGTTGAATACACTGATTATATTAGTGAGGATGAAAGAAAGTTTGTGGAAGGTCGGAGAAAAAGGATGCGGGAAGAGATTTCACTTTGGATAAAAATGTTGTTCATGGAGAAAGGGATAATGTGAATGGAGGTTGATTGAATGGATGAGTAAACTCCCCTAGCATGAGGGGGGTTTGAAAATATGGAGGAAATTGATAGAGAAAATGGATCCATTTAGGAGGATCCAGAAATTGTTGAGATGAAGTGGGGAATGGAATGGACCCAGAGGAGAAGAGGAGAAAAAGAGTCAAAAGGTACGCAATAAGATTTTATATAAGAAGAAAAGTGGAGCGGAGAGGTGGAAAAGAGTTATCCAAGGGTTCATGACAAGCGGTCGAGCCCAAGATGAAGAGAAAAGGGATCACACCAAGTAGTAGTGCGTAAGAGTACAATGTCCAGAGTGGAGCACAAATGAGGATAAGCCCGCGAAGAGGTATGGCATAGAGGATAGCATGTCCAATGGAGATACCAATAGTGATACTAGTAAGGGCCCAGGTGATGAATTATGCACCCCTTGGATATTGCAGAGTGCCACAACATTAGATGAAGATGAAGAATAGAGTAGTGTTGCACTGATAAGAGAAACATATGTCAAGTATAATAGTAGTGCATTATTAGGAGAGGAATATAATGTGTAGAGTGGTAGTGCATAGATAGGATAAAAAAATACGTATAGTGGTAGAGTGAGAATGTACAATGTACCACTTGTCGCTCAGAAGGCCATCATAGAGATGAATTCCCTGTACTGCCAAATTATGTGGCAATGGTTGGACCCAGTACATTTCCATCTGGGAATATAGAATGGTGTGAGATATGTAGACAGTAGGTTCATGTGCCACCTTGTTTCCCAACTTTTTATAAATACCATATGATGACCCATAATCCATTCTGTGAGTTCCGTAAATTTGTTGGGCATGATTTCAATATCTCTCGCTCAATCCATTTGATGCGAGATAATATCCATGATGCATTATGGGCACAAGAAGAGTATAAGGGTTGTGAGAGTGGTGATGCAGAAAGAGGAGGATACCAAGGAGTTCCCCAAAGTGGATATGGGTGATGTCATGACCAAGGATATGGCAGAGGAGGAGGTAAACCCTCCACATGTTTTAATTGTGGAGAAATTGATCATGTCTCAAGGTTTTGTACCAAACCACACATAGTTTTCTCATACTACTATAGTCCCTAGCATGTCATTGAAGACTGTCCTCACTTGTTGAAAAAGTGGAAAGACAAAAATACCAATTGCAACATGGTGCATGTGGAGCCATGTAAGAATAATAAGAATAATGAGGATGTTGATGTCTGGGTAGTCACTCGAGGAGAGAAGACAAGAGTAGACTTTGAGCATGGTAAAGTCTTAGGTCAAAATCCATACGGGAAGATAAGGAAGGTAACTCATCCCCCTCCAAGGATTTATGTTTCACAACAAAATGAGTTCTTGTGCAATGCACAGAGAGAACTGGAAGAAGAAAGAGTGCGCGAGGCACTGCAACACATGACTTATAGGTCACTTAAGGAGGCTCATATCTAGGAAGAGGTGTAAAGGGAGAAAAAAAGGTTGTTGGAGGAATATCACATCCACAAAGAAGTACATTTCACAATGAAGATTTTGTTGGGTTACAGAGAGGTGGGGTGAATCAGTAATAACGTAATTATAATCCTTTTTCTTAAAATGTTATATCAATGTAGAATTATTATCCAATAATGAGCAGTAATAAATAAACAATCACACACATGCATAGTACACCAGTGTTTTACGTGGAAACCCAAATCGAGAGAAAACCACATAATGCTTTTTCTTATATGTCTTGAAGAATTACATTCATTGGAAGCACCAACTTCCTTTGTTTTCAGCTGCAACTAGAAGGAGGCTCCAACCTCCTAGTTTCTCAGGCTACAACCTAAGGGAAGCTCCAACTCCAAAAATCTATGGCTACAACCAAAAGGAGGCTACAACCCCCAATGTTCTCCGACTACAACCGGAAGGTGGCTACAACCACCTGTCCTTGCCTCGTCCTACCACCCTGAAGTAGAAGTAGAATGATGGAACCACTGTCACACTATCGATGTGAGATATACTGCTATAAACCTATACCAATAAGTTTGAACCATGCATCAACCAGTACCTCAACCTGTAATCAACCTGTACCATAAACAAGTGCATCAACCATGCAACAACCTGTAATCAACCTGTACCATAAACAATTGCATCAACCATGCACCAACCTGTAATCAACCTATACCATAAACAAGTGCATCAACCATGCACCAACCTATAATCAACCTGTACCATAACAAAGTGCATCCAACCATGTACCAAGTATGTTCCAATCATGTTTCAACTACTCATAAACTATGAATCATCAATATTTACCAACATCATCAACTATACACTTCATGTATGTGTCAACTCATCAACTACTTGTCTCAACCATGTACTCAACATGTGCCACAACCAAAATCCCTCATCAATTTTATCATCCAAATATTCTTTGTATCGCTGTAATATAACTGGTGTATATGATCACATTCCTACAAACCTTCCTTAACTTTAAAAACAAGATACTATTATTTTCATCCAACTTTTCTTTAGTCTCACATGCCTAGTTTTGGATTAGTCAACAACCCTAACTTGAAGTAATCATAACTTTGAATATGTAATGTATAAATCTCTAAAACTGATATAAAATGTTCTTCAATGTGTTTGATGTAATTCCTCCAAGTGGCACTACTTGGAACCTCTCAGAAAAGGAGTTATAGCAAAAATGACAAACCTTGATGACTTCTGGCTTATTCTAGAGATCGACCTTGTAGAGTGTGCCCCACACAAAATGTTTGATGAAATAATCTGAAACTATTAAAAAACATACTAAATACTGTACCCTAACCAACACATTTGGTCTCACTAAATTTGGATCTGTTATGAAGAAGTTATGACGTTTTTACCCGAAACACCTGATTTTCACTAGTTTCAGGACTAGCCACAAACCCTATTTTCCACAGAGTGTAAATCCCAAAATACAACGACCCACAAGATGAATTTTTAACCAAAGATACTTGGATATGTTTATCACTTGCATAGCAATTTCAGGATTTGAATCATTATAGAAAAAAAGTTATAGCGAAAATGGTGAGATGACCTGAAAATAACATACCTTAGAAAGCACCATCAAAAGAATTTATCCTTCCTTGGATTTCAGCCTTCTTTTCTTCACTTTCCTCAGAATTTTGGCTTAGATATCATTTGTAAACCTCATACACCTATAGATATTCAATATTCTCAAGTGTAATTCAAATTAGAGAACCTTGCCTCTTATTTATACTCTCCAAGTAGCTTCCTTAAAAACATCTTCTAGGCCACTTGGCCCCACTTTCCTTATTCTAGGGTTGGGTCCACTTCTAATTTATCCATTAAAATTATTATTGAAATAATTTATTTTGTATTCACTTTGAATTATAATACACTCATTAATTCACTTTATTATTTACCTTTTAAAATCTCTTAAACAACTTTGATTACTTTGACCTTTTGGGGCTTCTAGATGACATATGAGGGTCCTCCAACTTCATAAGTCCATAACTCTCAAACCGTGAGGAGTTATGTGACGTTCTACA
>ML787002.1:769602-808686 GCA_009831015.1 Picea engelmannii | reverse complement strand
CATAGGTTTAATAAAAAAAACACTGTTGTAGAAATAAGTAACTCATTATCATTCATTTCGTGTTTAAGAAACATACTGTTAAACAATTGTCAATTTGACATATCAAATCGTGATAAAAAAAATTTGAA
This sequence comes from Picea engelmannii, assembly GCA_009831015.1. Taxonomy (NCBI): domain Eukaryota; kingdom Viridiplantae; phylum Streptophyta; class Pinopsida; order Pinales; family Pinaceae; genus Picea; species Picea engelmannii. Next base: position 808,558 of record ML787002.1, on the reverse strand, counting down.
AAATAGTCATTATAAATCTAACACAATTCTTCACAGGTTTTGTTTTTACCGTAAAGTGAAATTCTAAATAAAAAAAATACTTTTATATGTCGGAAGTTGAATAACTTGTGAAAATACAATTTTTTTTGTCATAAAACAAGCAAAAGTGTAACCCACCTTCATGATTTCACCCTGTAGGAATTTCACAACTAGGATGCACGAGGCAGGGTTGTGCATCAAAATATCCCTTTTGTTCCTTTTCTTTTCTATTTCATAATGAAGTGTTAGGGTTTTTAGGGCTCCTACAGATAATGTTTTTCCCTTTGCTGTAGCTCTTTGATATATGTGTGGGGTAAAATAGTAGTACTCATCCCAATATCTTAGAGCACCAACTAAGGAGGCTCGACCATACCCTTAGCCATACTACCCGATTACGTAGGTGTTATAGAGTATCTTCTTAAGTGTTGTTTGTAGTGTCACTATGGAATTCAAGTGTCTCATCGACTAATATAGACCTAGTTTGAGGAGACCTTGGGGACTCCTAATATACCTAATGGTACTTGGGAGTGATGGTCATGTATAGATTGTGTCTTATGTAGTACTACTCGAAGGGGTACCAATAGGCGTTACAAAGGTTTCGAACAAGGTAAAATATTTTTTTCATGTAGTCTCATGAAAATGCCTATATTTTTTGCATGAATTCTTCCTCAACTGTAGTTTTACCCATTGAACAACAAATATTTGTGCTTTAAATATGTCGTTAGTACATGTCTCTAACCTAAAGAAAAAAATTCCCACAATTTTTGGAGTGGGAAGTGCTATGATACTACTTGTAAGGTACAAAATGTATTATAATAAGAAATGATATAAATATTGCAGCAAATACCAGTGAAACATCAAAATATAGATAATAACAACACCAACAATGATACCTTTATTGATAGAAAGCCAAGTTCACTTGCCTCTTTTAGGGAGTAAACTCCAGGAAAGCAGAGTTATATTACAATATTTCTAAGGAAAAACTTGCCCACACCTTCTAATTCTATTTATACTAATTCTACCTTCTAAAGAACATTCTAGAGGAAGATATTTCTAGAAGCGAAAGCTTCTATTAAGTCTTTTTACATTAGACTTATTCACATTATTATATAGGACTTATTTACTAATGCTGGCCTTTATAACTTAGAAAATATATTATTCTATTTATGTGAGGGGTTAAGGAGGCCAAGTCCCTAACACTCTGGTTAATGTTGAGTCAAAGCATTGGCATTGACTTCACTAACTCAAATGTTGACATGTTCAAAAAATTGTCCCTTCATGGTGAAGGGGCTGTCCCAAGTTGATAAGATCTACTTGTCCAAAGGCAAGAACAAAAATGGGAGTATATGGGGCTGATTAATCATTTCACTTAGAATTAGTGATTGTGGGGACACACAGAAGGAGAATAACTAGTCATTTAATGGTGAGATTGTAAAATTTGTGAGTTGTCCATGTGGATAATGAAATATACTATGGGGGGACTAAAGAATAAATAAAGAGGTTGTCCTAAGAAATTTGTGTGTGTTTGTTGAAGACATTGATTTAAGGTTGCTAATAGTTGAAAGTATCTTGATCCACTGTCCTTTGGATATTCACATGGAGGGGAAACATTCAAAGAGGTTTTGGTTTGGAAGTGTTCTACAATGTTTAATGACAATTTCATTTCATTGATCTATGTAGGAATGGTGGAATATGGGTTTTCGAAAGGATATTCACATGGACGGGAAATATTTAAATAGGTTTGGGTTTGGAAGTCTTTTACAATGTTTAATGAGGATTCCAGTCAACTAATCTCTGTAGGAGTGATGGCATATGGATTTTATTTGACAATCAAGGTGGGGTGGGGGTTTGTTGAGGTCTTCTGCCATGGTATTTGAGTTAGACTAAGACACAGGATAGAGGAATAATTTGAGGAGATACATTCAATGGTGCAATTGATAGATATAGAATGATATATGTTTCTCTTTATTTCCCATAGATAGATATATTTTGAGAAAGTGAGGTCAATAAGTGACATCACATAGTTCACCAAGTGGGAGATCAGTTGTGTTGAATACGCATGTTGGAATATCTATCTAAGTTAATGTAATAGTAATCTTTTAAAAATTGTTTGGATTTTATTGCATGAACCACATCGGTACTATCAAAATGTTGTTTTAGATCATTCTTCAATCTGTGATGGGGAACAAGCGATACTCTCTTAACCTAATTAATCATTCAACCATAGTTCATTCAATAGTTCTATCATAAAGATGAACTATGGATATGGAACTATGAGTGTGCATGTTGGTTTGGACATATTGTCATGCATGATTGCATATCATGCAAGACTTCTTAGACTATCTAATATTTCCTCAAATTCAATAGGGGTAAAAGGCACCATGAACCAAAATGAGAAACTAGTGTTCTCTTAGAAACCATTTGGTTCATTTGTTGATCAAGCCACTCACTTGTGTACATTGTACACACAACGTTTACAGATGCGATAATACTAAGTGAAACTAAAGCTTCAGTTGTGGCATTTTGATCCAATTGCTCAATCTCTCACCTTGGGAATGTTGGGTTAGCGTGAAGGCATCCATAATGGATATTAGTGTAGTTGTGGATTGGGGTCATAATTAAGGAAAACCCATCTTGGCATGTCATTATAGACAATGTTGTAAACTAACATTTATCCCATTCCAAATGGGCATTAAAAGTTTATATGGTTGTATTCCCACAAAAAATACCAAAATGTAAAACCTTTAAACAATGCCAAAAGTATATGTTGTGGCCCTACTCATTATTTCACGTTGATCTAGACACATAAGAATTGTCTCTGCATTAATTCATTGAGACTACATTGCATTTATTTATTCATTGACATTTTTCTTGGTGGGTTGAATATACACTATTGGGTTTGAATTGGTTCAATTTTGACACTATATATGCATCTATCATCGTGCATAGCATGGTGATTATTGATCGTCAAATTTGGAGAGAGCCACATTTTTTAGTGACAGAGTCAATAACACTCAAGGCTAAAGGCTATTTACCTAATTTAAATAATTGCTACTGATTTGTATGAGATCGATTTTCACCCACCTCAAATATTTTTAGGTTTGGACCATCAATTTATTTCCCAAAATACTTAATCAATAAAAAACAATTTTAAATCATATTCCACAATCAAAACATAATTTCAATTTTTATTATTCTATAAAAATATTATTAAAACTTAAAAAGATCAATCCAATATCTATACATACCTAACCTCTAACATCAAATATAAAGTCTAAATACTATGAAAATTGTTGTCATTTAACATCATATGAGACGACAAAAAAAAGCCACATGTTATATAAACAAGATAGTATTGACCTACTACTTTAATATGTATTAAATTGGTTTATTTTATGGGTTTAGAAAGTACCTTGACATGTTATATAAACAAGACAATGTTGACCTTTTAATCTAATTTATATTTAAATTGGTTTATTTTCTAGGTTCAGAAAGTGCCTTGACAAGTTGACAAGATGTTGGCACCTAAATTTTGATCTTCTTGTTCAAAAATGAAAATTTGTTTCCAAAATACATATATTTGAATGGTTTCTTTTAGAAAAAAGATGTTAGGAATTGAATTGAATTGTTGAAACAATTATTTTTTATCAATATTGTTGAAATAATAAAATATTATTATTATTATTTTTAACTAAAATGGGCCAAAGTCCCCTAATGTTTTCAATAGTGATATCATAGTTTAAAATAAAATAATTTAAAATTCTTAACTATACACTAACTAAAAATTATGTTTAATATTTGAGTATAATGGTTAAAAATATGTGTTTTTTTTGGAAGTTATAAGTTCAAATCTAGAGGAAGGTAGGGTATGTATACTTTTGTAGACTTGAGTCAAAATGAGAGATTTCTTATCCCACAAACAAGAGGATCTCATAAACCAATTTAATGTTTGTCTTAGCCATAACCTTACAAATAAATTATTATTATTATTATTATTATTATTATTATTATTATTATTCTCAACAACCCTAACTCACAGATAAATCAACATTTTCTCCACTCAAAACAACACTAATCAATTGTGTCCACAACAAAGGTAACAATAATGAAATCCCATTTGAAAACATAATTTTCGATGTTATCATGAAAATCACAATGTTATTAGTCCCTTCCAAAGGCATAGAGGGACTATAATGATCGATAATTCGTTGACTTCATATTAGTTTGTCCTTTCACTAAAAATATTTGCATAATCTCTATTGTTGGAACTAGAGAACTAATAGCATTGATTTGTACATAATAAAAAATACCATATATGTCATTATCTGATTGGATAACAGATTCCAGGTCTTATTGCCAGCTTCACTATTCCCAATGTTTTACATCTTAGCATATCCAAAGTATTTGATCATCTATGGTCTTTCTGAATTTTTACTATTTTTTTGAAATGTTTAGATATCCAAAGTTTTGAGCATAGAGAGTCATTTTTTTATTAGTTGACTTCATATTAGTTTGTCCTTTGACTATTATTTTTTTTTCATGGCCTCTATTGTTCGAACTATTGTTACTATTTTTTTTATTGTTATTATTATTTAATATTATTATAAAATAATATAATAATTATTTTTGTGTACGTAACAGACATGCGACACTGCATTCTTTATTGAATTTTTACACAGCGCGAGGCCCTTCAATGGTCCTGACAGACTTAAATGTTTACCTAACAGGCCTCACAGCCTTAAATGTTTACTTAATAGGTCTGTTACAATAGATTTTCCTCCCATTTTTTTATGCAATGTTCTCTGCAGTGAATATGGGAAATATTGTTCTTCATAGACATTATTGGTTCACTGGTTGATTCTTGCTCGTTGCTTGTTCATTGGTTTCTTGTTTTCCTGTTATTTTTGTTCTTATTTGCATGTTGGTCTTGTTTCAGTTTGCACGCGTGGGATTCTGCAACTGCGATTAGAGCTACGCTTCTTTTGTTCCCCATTGACAGGTGGGTTTCGATGTCATGTTCAATTTCCTATTCATTGTTTTTTGTTTGCTATTTGCAGTTTACAAGTGATAAAATTTTAATATTGGAGATGCCTGAGTCAAAATCCTCTTGCAGAACATCTTTGTATGTGAGGAGAAAATATGATTTCCTTTTCTTATATGTCTCTATGGCTACAATGGAGGTGGGTTCTATGTCTAACGTTGGTGATGAGGAATTATGCAAAGAAAACATTACAGTCCTTCTTATCTGGTCGTAGTAGTCACATACAAAGATGGGTTGTAAGAGGATTTTGATCGCTCCCAGTATTGAAAAATACCAACCGTGCAAACTGTAACTTTCTTAATTTTTTACACAGTTGGAGGCCTTTGGACAGTCCTCACATCCTTAAATTTTTACATGATAGGCCTCACAGCATGAAATGTTTTCTTAACAGCTTTGTTACAATACAGTTTCCTCCGAGTTTTTGATACAATCTTGTGTGTAGTGAATTTGGAAAATATTGTTCTTCACCGACATTCCTGGTTGACTGGTTGATGCTTTCTCCTTGGTTCGCTGGATGTTTCTTATTGTTTTTTGATTCAAATTTCCAGAGTTGAGGTCATGCAGCTGCAGTTGGACCTTTTGGTGCTTGTTCACTGGTTTGTTGTTTGTTGCTTTCTCTTGTTTTCTTCAACTTTGCAAAATTGGGGTCTTGCATCTGTAGTTGGACATGTTGTTGTAGTTTTCAAGACAGGGGCTTCAGTTATGTCCATACCCATTCACCGTTGGGTCTCGATGCTGCGGTTTCATTCTTTCATTTCTTAACAGGCCTATTAAAATACATTTTTGTAAAAAAAAATTCTTTTGTTTTTCTTCTGCAATGTTGTTTGTAGTGAATATGGGAAATATTGTTCTTTAGTAGCGTTATTGGTTCATTTGTTGATGCTTTCTCATTTATTGTTGATTGGTTTCTTGTTTTCCTATTTCTTTTTCTCTTATTTGCATGTTTCTCTTGTTGCAGTTTGCACGCTTGGGATTCTGCAACCGCGATTCGAACTATTCTTTTGTCATTCCCCATTGACACGTGGGTTTCATTGCAAGGTTTATGTTCATATTATTTATTTTTTGTTTTTCATTTCCAGTTTGTAATTGAAAATATTAAATATTGGAGATGCCTGAGTCAAAATCCTCTTGCAGAACATCTTCGTATATGAAGAGAAAATTTGATTTCATGTTTTATATGTCACTGGGTGTTATGGAGGTGGGTTATGAGTAGTCACATACAAATATGTTCTAGAAGAGGATTTTGATACCTCCCAGTATTGAAAATTCTTATTTGCAAACCAGGGGAAAAAAAACCACAACTAATAAAGATGCAACCATGGCAGTGAAACTTACCCATGAATGGGGAGCAATAGAAGTGCAGTTCCAATTGCGGATGTAGAATGCCAACCATGAAAACTGCAAATTTATTAAATTTTTACACAATGGAATGCCTTTGAACGGTACTCACAGTATTACATTTTTACCTTCCAGGCCTTGCAACCTGAAATGTTTGCTTAACAGACGTGTTACAATATATTCCTTTGATTTTTTTATACAATCTTGTCTGCAGTAAATTTGGACAATATTGTTCTGCACCAACATTCCTAGTTGAATAGTTGATGATTGCTCGTTGGTTCACTGGATGTTTCTTATTTTTTCTTGATTCAACTTTGTAGAGTTGAGGTCCTACATCTGTAGTTGGGCCTCTTCATACTTTTTCACTAGTTTGTTGTTTTCCGCTTGCTCTTCTTTGCTTCAACTTTGCAGGGTTGGGGTCACACATCTATAGTTGGACATGTTGTTGCAGTTTGTAGGCCAGTGACTACACTTCTGTCCTTTCCCATTCATCGATGAGTCTTGGTGTCGTGGTTGCATTACTCTTTGTTGGTTGTTGTTTACTATTTCTAGTTTTCAAGTAGGAATTTTGAATATTGGGAATGTCTGAGCCAAAATCCTCTTGCAGAACATATTTCGTATGTCACTACTATGACCATAGAAATAGGAGTTCGACGTTGTCCTGGTGTTGTTCTTGAGGTCATTGTTTTCTAGATATCCCACCTTTTTCGTAGCCATAGTGACATGGAAAAGGTTGACAAATCTATGACAAGTGCATTAAGAAGAATACATGAAGAACATGAAAGAAATCATATTGATACTATGCAAATGGTACGTGCACTTGGAAATACATTGCTTAGAATTAAACAAATATCTTCTCAAAAAACAATCCAAGTTGCACTTTCCCTGCCCCTGGCCTATGGTTCAAGGAAATGTGTCTTCACAAACACATATCCACTTGAGAAATGCAACTTCCAACATGATTTTACAGCTGGGCCACCAAAAAATACTATTAAGATAAAATAATATGAAATTTTTTGCAGTAGATATAAACAACATCTCTTTTGACTGAACCAGAGTTTGTCGAGCTTCAACTATATTTCAAAGCTCAGAATGTTTTTTCCATAGTTAATGTGTTTCTATGGATTCATATTTATGAGACTAAGTGTTTTTGTGTGAGGGATAAATTTCTTCTCTCCCTTTCTTTTTCCTCTTCTAAACTTACCCCTTTTTCCCTTTTCTTCTTCCCCTCTATTATGTGTTTCTAGTTCTATAATTAGTCGTGTTTCTATTCTAGCGGGTTCTCAGGGTGGCGAATTGAAAAATCCTCATCTCCATCTATATATTCACATCACAATTCTGACCAATCGTCGTTCGTTTGCATACTTAGCCAATTTTATGAGCGCGGTTTCACGGATAGGTTCTATCGAACTCTAGTGCCCTATGTTTGGGGTATACATCTTGCACCCAAAACTTTGGTTATCTACAATTTGAACCCAGAATCCTCAAAACTCACAAGCTTGACTCTACCTACAATGACTTCGTCTAACTGACCCACCTTTCCATACTTAGTCGAGTCTTCAAAGTTTTGCGGTTTCACGTACTCCTTCATTCACAAAATTTTAAAATCATTTTTCGCTCCCCTCCATTCCTGCCACCTTCTGCCCTTCCCAATGCACATTAATTATTCTTTTACTAGTGAAAAATCACAACACAAAGGTTCAAAAATATTGGCATTAATAAGTGGAAATCTCGAGGACATCTCCCATTAAAATGCATTAATGGGCTAATATTATGGGATCTGATGATGTTTTTGCGTCCATCTTGAATTGGAAAAAATTGTTGGTTATTTTAGTTGTTTTAAGGCATCATCATAGTAATAGTGCAATATTTTACTACCCCACTGTCATCCACAAACATGTCATACACAAAGGTCTTGAAATGATGTCCCTCTTTAATATTGTGCATATATTACAGGTTGACATATTTGAGAATATGCTTGCATATGGAAATGTTAACTCATGTTATTAGCAAATATTCAACACACATATTAAAAAACATTGGCATTAGTAGGCAAAAATATCAAGGACATATGCCATTAAAATGAATTAAGCCAAGATTTACGGAATATTATACTATCATCCTCCAACATTCATTTTAAATACGTATTCCCATTTCCCTCTATCATCGAAAACTTGGGCATTAAGGTGCCTTCATTGTAATGTTCATGGTCATCCACATGTGAGACAACTTAGAGATTGCATGCAGGCCCAGTTGAAAGATGATGGAATGGTTTTATGTGACATCATCTTTGAGCGAAAAAATATTTGTTAGCCAAAAAAAACTTGGACACGAAAAAATTCAAGTATCTTATGATTGGTATTCTCCCTGTATTTGATGCTTTCGTTGGTTGAAAGGCATGCCTGAATATTTGTATGTTGAACTTATTTGTTTTGTTTCTAGAAATTGGAAGGGACTTTCAAGTCACCTACAAAATGATCCTTTGTTGAAATATATAGGTTCTTCCAACAACACAGATTTGGAAAATGTATCAAATCCTCCAAAGCACACAGGAATTTATCTTTCATCGGAGGAGTCACACATATTGTGGCTTGCAAAATGGTCTAGAATATTCAGAAATGATGCCAAATATTACTCCATGGGAAAACATTATCAGAAGGAAATTATAAATTTGGATCCTCACAAATGTGAGAAACTGTATGGGTGGTTGAATCAACATCCTAAAATTATAGAGGTTTCTATTTCAAACTTTGTTGAGCGACTTCTGGGTGTGGTAACAGACCTGACAGAAAGTCATATTCTTTGTCAAAGTTTGTTCACCGACCTCTGGATGTAGTAACAGACTCCACATACAATCAACTTTATATTGGTATTGCACATTGTTTTCACTATTCCTATGGATATGATTGCATCTGGGTTGAAGAATTCGCCACTCTTTGCAAGAATATTCTCCTGGTAGTTGAAGGTGGGTATATAAATAGGGAACGAGGCTCAAAAATTTTTTTATGCCTGCATCGATATGTAACTGGAAAAATTTAATGAGAAGGAATTATGGATTATGGACTCTGCAACACTTTTTGAGGATTACTTTATACTACCACCTTCTGCAAGAAGTTTGACGTGTTCAATTAATGAGTTGATTTCTAAAGATCACCTTTTACTACCACCTTCATGCAATCATTTTGTTTCATTCTTTAGAGGAGACCTTGATGTAGTAGGATATTCGAGAGTTGTTTCCATCGAATATCAATATTCCTTATCTTTCCCTTGCTTTGAATAAGGAGAATGCATTTCTTCTGTTACAGTAGATCCGATATTTGAAAAAAAAATAGAAATTGCTTGATGCTTGAAGTATTTCCTTGTCTAGAACAAATAAATTGCCATGGCCTCGCCATAAGCGCCTCTCGAGTTATTCATCAGGATTAGAGATCAATAAGGACATAGTGATTCCTAGTCATAAAGTGCTTCCATCACCAGCTTGCATTTGCATAGGTGATTTTATTGCTACCTTCTTTCTTTGTCTTGGTGGTGAATCCTTCTATCCCAACCAACATGACGGAAATAAAATGGCTCTAGGGAATTTGATTGCTTCCACAAATTTGCATTGAATATATATTAATTTTTCTTAACTTAAAAAGGTTTATGTGTGCAACCTAATGTTAGACATAAAAAATACAATTTCTTATTTCTTAAAATATAAAAAAATGTATTTTTTTAAGACACAATTGTTCGAAAAGTTTTAGGCATTGTTTGGGATTCACATCCTTCAAGGATATTAATTAATCACAAAATTAATATTGCTTGTACTATTGGCCCTCTACCAAGTTTTGAGGAAACTTTGGTCAAAATTGGCCCACTTTTTTACTTCGACACGTTGGTCAAAGAAGGAGCACCCAAGCGGAGCTGAGATCATGGATCTCACCCATTTTTTAGGGTTATGTGGACCCAATAAAGGGTCCTCTAGGATTTTGTAATAGGTTTATGGGATGTCGGCCCATGGGGTCTTCCCATGTTTAGGCCTTATTGTAAGAGTTTGTAAAGTATAAATAAAGGGGAATGTATTATAGAAGTAAGAAAAGTGAATGTAGTTATGTGTGAACAGAGTTGCTTTGTGCAAATGAATGTATGTAGGTGATTATGATTCTGTAGAAGGTGCAAATGTTGTGATTGAGGGTTTGGCTCTATGCATTTGACCTAGTTTTGGAAGGAGGATCTAGTGCTTAGTGCACATATCTCCTGTCTGGTGCGAAGCTCGACTCTGTCGCTTAGTGTACAGGAGTGACTAAATGTAAGATATAGGTGAATAATAAAGAGGCGAAGCAGTTTGTGGATGTAGCCCCACTCTGGGGTGAACCACGTATATCTGGTGTCTCATGGTTTTCTTTGTGTCGTGTTATTTCTATTATGAATCTGCTTAGTGTTTTGATTATGATGTATAATATATATATATATATATATATATATTGTTTCTTAAGTGATTTACTTGTTTTAAGAGTAAATGAATGCTAGATTTATCTTATAATGCTAAGTGCAAAGTACTCATGGTATGTAATCATCCATTGATACCACACCGATCTATCCTTGATTATGCTCTAAGATGTTAAGAAACTAATGCATGCCACCTTCTAAGAGTTAATAGAAAAGTCTACGAAGTGCTTTTATCACAGATCTGTGTCCCATCCTGGTTACAAACACCTATGTCCTGTAACCCCCTGCTTCTACCTCGGGTGAGACTTCACCTGCTTCGCAGGTGTTTCAAAAAGGGTTGATATTCAGGTTTTTTCTAGTGCGTTGTTAAGCATTGAACCGTCAGTCTTCCCCTATGCCAAGAAATGGTTCCGTTGTTGGGACCTGAAACTGTGATTGTTGGGATCTAAAGTAAAGAAAAAGAGAATCTCAATGTGTATATCTGTTGCTGATGTGTGCAGTACTCTAGTTGACTTCTGAATCTTTGTGCCAAGAAAGTAATATGTTCTAAAGAAAAGAGGTAAGATCCTAAAAAGAGGTAGGCTCTGTTCTTTGCTAAGATAAATATAAGTGCAAATTTTTGGTTCAAAAGCATGAATTTAAGTATGTTTAATATATTATGTCCTAGTCTAAAGGCTAGGGCGCAGTTGAAAGAAAGAGTTGATTTGAGTAAATTTAATGAAAATAAATAAAGATATATTGTTCCTATGTATAGAAAGCGTTTTTGGACTAATAAGTGGATGCAAGAACCTAGAAAGAATTTTTGCAGATTGTAGGTCCAACACTATGGTTCTAGGGGAAGTGTGCAGTACAGAAAAGATTGGGGAACATTTAAGAGAAAAAGAGGGTTGACTTTGTGTTATAATTGCAGAAGTTTAGGACATCTTTCTAAGGAATGCCCTAGGGTAGGCCCTATTTATATTTTTTGTAATGTTGTTGGTCATGAGGTTGAGAATTGTCCAAGGATTATTGCTAAAGTTGAAGGGATGAACATAAAACAAGAAAATTATGAAAAGAGTCAAGAGACTAAGGGTATGTTAGAAATTCATAAAGAGAAAAGATCAGAGGAAGTTTAGACTATGTTATTACAGTTGAAAGAAATGATGGATTCTCATAAATATGTCAGTTTACCAGAAATATTGAAAGAAAAAAAACACATAAATGCAAGAATAGAAGACTTTGACATAGACTGTGTCTTGGATGAAGAAACACAAGTGAATATTATGAGAGAAGAAACTTGGAAATTTTTGAGGAAGCCTACTATGGTACCTTATTTAGGAAGGATATGTTTTTTTAATGTCAAGATGATAACCTTATGTGGAAGAGTAACTACTGTACCTATTATTTTTCATGGAACATCGTCTGAACAAGAATTTGAAGTCATTAGGTTTGTTGGGGACAATGCCCCTTTTCCACTATTATTAGGTAAGACTTGGATTGAGAAGGATTAGATTAGAAGGAAAGCAGAGGAAGAAGCTACATAAAAGAAAAAACAAGAATCAAGGGATTTAGTAGCTAGGAAAATAGACCAACTAATAGAAGAACAAGAGGATAAGTCGAAGCAACAGAAAAAAGTAACAACACTGGAGGGACATAAAGAAAGAGGATTAGTTATCAAGGTTGAAAGAATGAAAGAAGGATTGAAGAACCTATCTATTCAAGAAATAAGTATGCCCACTCAGGAAGTATTAAGAAAAGGGATATTAACTTTAGAATCTTTGAGGGCACCTCAATAGTGTGAAGCCATTGTGCTAGGGGAAGATAAGAATAAAAATGGAAAGAGGATTCCAGAATAAGTTAAAGAGACTCAGATAATAGGAAAGAAGGTGAGGAGGCTAAATAAAAATAAGGCTAAGTTGGAAAATCTACAAGAAGTTAAGAAAACTAAATGGAGGACTTCAGAGACTAGAACCTCGCAGGAGGCAGGTTCGCAGGGTTTGAACCTCGTTGGAACAGAAGGTCTGCGCAGATTAGGAATTTTCCCTGGTGAGGTTATATGACCATTGGAGGCACCTCGACCGTTTGAGTGATGCTCCATAACAATTAGGAAACACATTTATGAGTTTATGGATTGCTTTTGGAGATTGAGACTGCGCCATAATAGATAGATTTAAATTAATGGAAGCATTTTTTTGTTCATTGGAAGATACATCACAACTGCCCACTTACTTAACTTGTCGATGGTGGAGATGGGACCATTTTTTGCTACCCATTATTGAATGAGCTAAGAAAATAATTGTCCAAGTGTCGAGTTGTTCTATCTGAAACTAGACCTCGACTGTCTATTTGTCTACCCCACATGTCTGTTAAGAGATAGAATGCCAGGCGAACCTAGTGAGTTGGAGAAGTCTATCGAGGAAGTTATTAAGAATCTAATGGCTGATAGAATAATATCTGAAGGTATTCAGGCATCGTCGACTAGGGGACCACAAGATTCCCCTTCGACCAGACGTCATTCCACCTGTATCAACCCTGAAACTGAACAACGAAGTAAGCACTGCGATGATATGGCTAACACGAAGTAGATCTCGTAGATCCTGCCTAAGTATGTTCCACCTCTGGCTGAAACTGTTAACCGAGACAGTATCCCTCTATTTTATGATTACTCTGTGTTCACTGCATACATTCCAAAAGGAATTCACATAGTCGGGAGTTAGTTAGGACATATCTCTTTGTTGAAGCACACCGAATTCAACTTAGGAGACTAGAAGAACTATTCCATGTTGGATCCTCACCGATATTTAACAAAGAAAACTAGAAAGAAATGTTGGCTCGTCTCATAGCCATGGATTAAGGGGTTGGTGTAGTCAACCGTGTTGAATGTGATGATGATACCACATTTTTCCCGCCACCAAGAGGTTAATGCTTGCGTTAAACTTCTTATGTGGTGATATCATGGTGGATATCTATATCTCGAAAGAAGGATAACTGTGGATCCAATGATGATCCACCAGATCACAGGCTTAAGTGTGAAGGGTCCCAACCCTAATAATTTTTATCCATGGAATACCTCAGACTGTTTGTTAGCACAATGCATCAAGGAAGCTTATGGAGAGGTAGAAAAAGGAAAGCAAGGTTACAAGGTATCCTCTATATAGGATGGCATAGTGTGCCTTTCTTTTCAAATCTTATCTAAAAATATAGTGAGGAAGAACCACCCCACACAGGTCAACGGGTTCATGGTAGACCTCGCAGAAAAGTGTGTGCAGGGCATCCAGATGAACTGGGAAAACTATCGTGTCAATGAATTAGAAAAGGATTGTCGTGAAGCCTGGGACTTGGGATATGAATTCCATTATAGTTGGTTGATCATTTTGATCACATTTTTCACTTGGAAAATTCTTGAAGGCACCACTTTCCTAGAGATCGAACCTTCGGAGCCATTGGCCGCTCCATTTTCCACCCTGTAGTATACCAACGACATGACGAAGCAATGGCAGTCTAATGTTGTGTTTCATGGATATTACCAATAGTTGAAGTTCACCATTGAATCATTCCCGCATATGACACCGCATACCCTACACCAATACCGACCCATAGTGAAGTTCCACGTTGATCCCCAATTCATTTACATCATCGTGTGAAGAGATGAGTACCAGGAAGAATTACAGTCATACTACAAGCTGATAGATGAAGATGTGGAGCATATTACAAAGGAATGGACAGAGGAATTTATTGTACCTATTTCCGATGAAGAATTATCCGACACTAACACCATATAGGAATCCCCATAGTGACATGAGTTGAACATGTTGGACAGTCCAGTGGGATGATGAAGAAGAAAAAGCAGGTTGAAGTCTAGGACATAGATAGTGACAAAGAGAGGAGGAGATGGAGGAGAAGAAGAGAAAGGAGGAGGTGAAGCTACACCACCTGAATATCCCCCTGTTGGGACAGTGACACCACAAAATAAATTTTCACCAAAGAAACCTTTAGCAAGGAAGAAAACATGTGCTAATAAGACACAGTTGGAAGCCACTCTCACTGACGATAACATCAGTCTGTTATGAATAGCTATGGAGGATTCCTATAAAGATATGTTGCAGAGATACAGAGAGAAATAGGAGGAGTTATAGAGAATAATTGAGAGATAATTGAAGGAAGTGCAGCAAGTTGTTCACTTGGTTCGCACAGTACCTATTGCACCATATGTACCTTTCTCATTACAGACTATAGAATTAGGAGATGAACCAACCTAGTTAAGAAGGATTGTAGATGCATCAAAATATTAGTTCCAAAGAGCTCAGGAAGAGAATGAGAAGGCTACAAAATCCTTGAAAAATGAGAAATATGAAGTCTTAGTAAAATTACAAGTAGTGAAGGACAATGTAGCTTCACACAAAAATGACAAAGTAGAGCTTCATGCAAAGTTTCAGGAGGAAAAATCCCAGCTACAGAGGGAAAAAGAGAAATTGATCGAAGAGAAGCCATGGTCAAAGAAGAATTAAGTAAAGCATGTCACTATGTGCCAGGTTTGGCACAGGAAGAGAAAGAGTCGGTCGAAGCTCAAGTAGTGAAGGTCATTGATACCCTCTAGCAACTTCAGGCTAGGATAACAGAACTAGAGGCCCAAATAGTACCAAGCACCCCATAGAAGGTGCGTGACCAAAGGGAGGAGACCGCTAAAAATAGAGTAGCAAATATAAGAGCCCTAACCTTGTTATGTAAATAGTTGAGTGACAGGATCACCCAAACATATGAATGCCTCATCGAGGATCCAGATCTAAAGAAGCTAGAAGCGCAGTTACAGGAGGCGCAAAAAAAATCATTTTTGTTGTAAGCACATATGAATTTGCTCACCACAATGGAAATGATGAAGAGATCCCAGGAGCAGCACACAATACAACAACATATCACTACCCTCCAGGGTAAGGTAATGGAAGTAACAAAAAAGATACAACCTGTGAAGGATGAAGGTTGCAAGCTATTCGAGGATATTGATGGACATGGATCACAACTAGATTAAGTAGTTGTGGAAGTAGATCAATTCCTGGAAGGGCCTGTTACAGAGAAAACCATCTAGGAGCTCACTGAGTAGGAGGTTCAAGCAAGGAAGCAAGTAGAGGCAGCTCGAGTTAAGCTTGGGGCATTTGAAGAAGCATTGTCCAAACTTGAGTGAATGGAGACAAATCACATGTGAGTGTTGGGCGCCTGTTGGCCCTCGACCAAGTTGTAATGAAACGTTGGTCATAATTAGCCCACTTTTGGACTTCGACACGTTGGTCTAAGAAGGAGTGCCCAGATAGAGATGAGATCGCAAATCTCACCCATTTTTTAGGGTTATGTAGACCCAGTAAAGGATCCTCTAGGGTTTTGTAATGGGTTTATGGGATGTCGACCCATGGGGTTTTCGCATGTTTAGGCCTTATTGTAAGGGTTTGTAAAGTATAAATAAAGGGGAATGTATTGTAGAAGTAAGAAACCTGAATTTAGTTCTGTGTGAACAGAGTTTCTTTGTGCAAAGGAATGTATGTACGTGATTATTATTTTGTAGAAGGCACAAATGTTATGATAAAGGGTTTGTCTCTATGCATTTGACCTAGTTTTGGAAGGAGGATCTAGTGCTTAGTGTGAAAATATCATGTCCAGTGAAGAGCTTGAATCTATGGCTCAGTGCACATGAGTGACTGAATGTAATATTTGGGAGAATAATAAAGAGGCGAAGTGGTTTGTGGATGTATCCCCACCCTGGGGTGAACCATGTATATCTAGTGTCTCATGGTTTTCTTTGTGTTGTGTTATTTTTGTTATGAATCTGCTTAGTGCTTTGATTGTGATGTATAATAGATATATCTTTTGTTGCTTAAGTTATTTACTTGTGTTAAGGGTAAATGAATGATAGATGTATCTTATAATTCTAAGCGCTAAGTACTTAAGGTATGTAATAATTCGTTTCTATCATGTCGATCTATCCTTGATTATGCTCTGTGATGTTAAGAAAATAATGCATGTCACCTTATAAGCGTTAATAGAATATTATGCGAAGTGATTTTATCACATATTTGTTTCCAAACCTGGTTATAGACACCTACATCCTGTAACCCCCCCTGCTTCTACACTGGGTGAGACTTCACGTTCTTCGCAGGTGGTGTCAAAAGGGATAGTAGTCGGGGTTTTGTTGGTGAGATGTTATGTGTTGAACCCTGGGTCTACCCCTGTGACAACATGTACCAATGCAATTGAACCATCGTCAACTGTAGTAATCACATTAACACTGCAATGTCAGATAATAGATTTCTAACATATACCTAATGTCGAGTTCATCATCACACAAGACACCCAACCTCCAAAGATTTATGGACTCACAACAACATTGTAATTGTCGTGACAAAGAAACACTAAATTCGATGCTCTTTGCAAGTCTGACAATCCTGCAGTCTAATTTCTTTGACAATAACATGCGTGATTTTTCACCGCATTACTGCCCTATAGTCAATGGCACTGTTCCCATTTCCACCGCTAGTGTCAATGTCTGAATTTGAAGCTATCTAGAGCTTGGAATCACCACTAGTGTGGATGCCTAAAGCCGAAACTACCTGGAGCCTGGGGTCACGACTTGTTACACTTGACATTAGTATCAGTAGTGATTGAAAGTTGATTGTATGTCGAGTCTATTACTACATCTAGAGGTCTGTCAAGAATATTTGACATAGAAGTTTGTTGTTTCTCAAGTCTGTTACAACTTTGTCATAAAAGGTTTTGTAATTTTAGAATGTTGATTCAAACAAGCATACAGTTTCTCACCTTCGTGGGGATCTAAATTTATAATTTCCTTCTGAGTATATTTGGGGAGTAATATTTCGCATCACTTCTGAATATTCCAGACCATTTTGTTAGCCATGATGTCTTCCACCCCTATGACAAAAGATATATTCTAGTGCGGTCTGCAACATTTGATACACTTACCAAATCTGTGTTGCTAGAAGAAGTTATCTACTTCAATAGAGGATCATTTTCTAGGTGACTTGAACTTCCCTTCCAATTTACATCCAGAAAACAAATAAATTCAACATACAAATCTTCAGGCAGACCTTTGAACCAAACAAATGATCGAATACAAGGAGAATACCAGTCACAACATACTTGAATATTTTTTGTCTCAGATTTTGTTGGCTAATAGGATTTTTTTACCCCAAATATGATGTCACATAAAACCACTCCTTCATCTTTGAATTGGGCTTCAATCACATCTCTAAGTTTTCTCATATGTCGATGACCAAGAACATTACAAGGAAGGCACCTTAAAACCCAAGTTTTCGATGATAGAGGCAAATTAACACTTATCAAAGTACGAAATGTTGAATAAAAAGTTAATGCAAGAAGGCCATATCTAGAAGAGACAAGCTATTCAAGAAGATGGGATAGATCTAGCTGGCACCACCAATGAATTCCAAGACCTAAAATTGATATTCAGCTCATTGCTTTTAACCAGACAAGCATTTGATGATCAAGTTGAAATCTATAAAAGAATGTCTACAGGCTTGATTCTTGTACATATTTTCCTTTTTTGTCCACGGGAGCCCCAATCGCAGTCTTTATGGCAAACACATTTAAATTTCAGAGAATATACACTAAACTATTTCAAGACAACTATTTTGGGAAATAATCTCAACTGTATTTTGTAACCCAGTTTATCTGAATATAGAATATTTGAGGTTTTTTGGATGGTGTTTTCCAATGTCTGATATTGTTTTTTATTTTATTTTTTATTTATTTTTATGTGGTTAAACATGCACGACAAGCTTTTTTTTCTGTTGCCTAGCACTTCGATTTAAATAAAATCTACTCTATTTGCTCCTTACATTGTACATGGAAGAATAATTTATGATAGGACATAGTTATGTGGTGCCCACCCTATACTTCAGAAATAAATCGGTGGAACCATCCTTCTTTCATTCTTTGGGGTCCTGTAAATAAAATGAATTAATGACTCTATTTCAACAAGGCAACTCAGGTGTTGTCCCCGAGGTGTAGGACAGTCGGTGACGGAGTGTGTTGTTAAGCCACTCCGTGATGTTAAAGTCATCGGCTCGAAACCTGCAGGGACAAAAAATCCAACCATGTTAAGGGTTGGTGTGGCTCAGGCCAGGTGCAATCCCTGGGTGATTTTGACGGCTTAGATGCCCCTGAGTCACGGTTTCTCAAGCCACAGGTTAATCGCATAGCCAACAGGTCCCGCACAAATTAACAAACAAGAAAAAAAACAAGGCAACTCAGGTGTTGACATCATGCTCCTTTTCAATATTGTTCATACATTACAACTTATTCTATTTGATGATATTTGTGCATATAAAAAATGACATGTCATATATATATATATATATATATATATATATTATTTTTTTATTTTTTTTCCTCTCTATTACTTATGGGTTTCAACGAAATTTGCAAACCAAAAAACACCTTGCAATTGGAAGATGCTTTACTTTTGGACCACAAATAATCTATTAATATATATTAATATGAATACTATTGGAATAAATATAAACAAATTCTCTTTAAACTTGAAGTTGTCTTTGTCGACCCCCAAGTATATTATATAGTTGAGACTAAATGCTTGTTTCTCCCTTTGTTTTCCCTTCTCTATACTTACCCATTTTTCCCTTGTCTTCTTTCCCTATATTATCCCTTTGTGGTTCTATATTTAGTCACATTTCTATAATCATGGATTCCCGAGTTGTGGGATTGGCAGATGCTCATATTCATCTATATCTTCACATCATGAGCTCAACCAGATGCGGTCCCTTTCAATACTTAGCCAATTATCTAAACACCAGGTCTTGGGTTTGCACTATAGAACACTTATGCCCCCTGTTCTGTCATATACATATTGCACCCAAAAAATTCTATGATCTACAATTTATGCTTTTACTAGTGAGAACTCACCAGGGGTTCAAAAACATTGATATTAATAAATGAACAGTAGATGTTTTTCTGTGAGATAATTAGCCCTTTTCCCCTTTTCTTCTTCCCGTCTATTATTCCTTTACTTAGTAACCTTTATATGATAGTGGGTTCCTAGGTTGGTGGACTGACAGATATTCATATCCATCTATATCCTTACATGACAAGTCTAACCGACCGTCGTTCCTTTCCATACTTAGCCAAATTTATGGCCATGATTTCCTGTGCTGGCGCTATTGAAAATTGTTGTTGTTTGTTTCGTGATATACATCTTGCACTAAAATATTTTGAGATCTAAAATTCCACCCCAAACTCCTCAAACTCACAATCTTCACTCTACTCGAGTTCACAAAAGTTTCAAACCATCTATCCCTGCCTTCCATCCCCACTACCTTCACTCCCTTCCCAATGCACATTAATTATGGTTTTACTAATGACAACTGAAGACACTGGTACAAAACAATTGGCATTAACAAGAAAAAAACCTCGAGTACGTCTCCCATTAACAAGCATTAAACCTCCATTTACAGTACTCGGAATGGCTGTCATTCTTTTCTATACTTAGCCAAATTTTTCCACCTGTTCCATGATATTCATCTTGCACCCAAAAAAAAATTGATCTACAATTCCACCCCGGGCTCCTCCAACCCGCAAGCTTCACTTTACCTAGGTTCATAAAAAATTTCAAACCATTTATGTCTCCCTTTCATCCCTGCCATATTCGCGCCCTTCCCAATGCACATTAATTATTCTGGCCACTAGATTAACTTCCATTGTTTTGTGACCTACAAACAGCACCAGACCTTCGCAATATACAAATTGACTGTAGGACTCCCACATCCTCCCCTATTCTTTGTTACACATTATGAATTCAAATGTTCCTAGCAATACAATTTGATCGTCGGGGCCTAACTTATTCTAGGGAAACCTTGTCACCTTATTTTGGATCCTTGGGTTGGCGGGTTCACAAAATATCTAATTCCTAGTCATTGTTTCCTGTGCCGACCACCTTCATACTTCTTTCCAAATATGCAACAACAAAGGTTTAATTATAAGAGTTCATCATGCAATAATCGTATAGATTGTCATTAATAATAAAAATCCTCAAGGAGACAGTCACAATGACTATCCCTACACAACTTGTCCAAAAACATGCAGAAAAGATATTTCCAGGTAATGGGAAAGTTATTACAAATTTCAATATATTAGCGAAAACACGTCTGGAATACCGTTTCCCTATTCCATACTTCGACACTTTTTCAATTGTGGGTTTCCCAGACTGATGAGCTCAAAATTGTGTTTTGAATCTTTTGCGACTTTCAAATAGTACCTGGAGTTCCGTGATATACAATTTGTCCACTAGAATGCCCCATCATGATCTCGATCGTTCGTCGTTATTTTCAATACTTAGCCGCAAGTTGGTTGTATGTTCATGATGTGGTACATTTCCATGGTTTCACATGTTGCAACCACTGTGTATCGAGTCCGACCTACCATTTCCTTGTTCCATACTTAGACACTTTTTCAATTGCGGGTTCTCGAATTGGCGATCTCAAGATTGTCTTTCCAATGTTCCACGACTAACATACAATACCCAGATTTCCTCGATATACAATTTTTTCACAGGAATGAACCATCATGCCCTCTTCTGTGTTACACGTTCTGTGGTCAACACTTCCGAGAGATACAATTTGACCCTCGGGCCCTAACCTCTGCTGGTTTTATCTTGTAGCCCTATTTTGAATCCCGACCAACCACTTTTGATAATTAACCATTCCTTAATAATTGTTCCATGTCCCCGCCACCTTCGTACTTCTTTTTGGATATGCAATTAATAATCTTTAATTCTAACACTTTGTCATGCAAGAACCTTAAACATGTCATTAATGAGCGAAAGACTTGAGGATATCTCCCACACTTCTGCCATATACAAATTTACCACCGGACTCCCACATCATCCCCTCTTCCGTGGTACACATTTTTCACTCAAAAGTTCTGAGACATACAATTTGACCCTAGGGAAGTCACGTCTCCTAGGGAACCATTGTATCCCTATTTTGAAGCTCTTCCAACCACTTTCCATACTTTCCCATTTCATGGAATCTCTTTCACAGATCCTCGGGTTGGCGGGTTCACAAAATCTCCAATTCTTAGTCACTGTTTACTGTTCCTGCCACCTTCACACATCTATGAAAGTTTGCAATGACCAAGGTTTAATTCAAATAGTTCATCATGCAACAACCATACAGACAGCCATTAAAAATCAAAAGGCTCGACGAGACAGTCACATTGATTATCGCTACAGAACTTGCCCAGAACAATGCAGAAAAGATCTTTCCAAGTAATGGGATATCTATTACAAATTTCAATATATTAGTGAAAACGAGTCTGGCCTACCATTTCCCTATTCAATATTTAAACCACTTTTTTGATTGCGGGTTCCCAGACAAGTGAGCTCATGATTTTGCTTCCATTGTTCCATGGCCTTCAAACAATACCTGGAATTTCGTGATATACAAATTGACCTCTAGACTGTCCCATCATACCCTCTTCCATGTTATGCGTTTTTCACTCAAAAAGTTTTGAGACATAAAATTTGAACCTTGGGCCCTTAGCTCTAATGGTTGTACCTTTTAACCCTATTTTCAAGCCCACCCGACTGATTTCGATAATTAGCCACTCCTTAATTTATCTTTCCCATCCCTGCGACCTTCATACTTCTTTCTAAATATGCAATTAGTAATCTTTGATGCTAACAACTCATCATGCATGAACCGTCAACATTGTCATTAATGAGAGAAATGATTGAGGAGATATCCCATTAATATGCATTAAACCAAGATCTATGGAGAGTTATATTATCCCTTCCAATTGTTCATCTCAAGCAGCATGGAATGTCTTTCACAGGTCGTCACGTTGGAACGTTCACGAAATTTCTAATCCTTAATTGCTCTTCATCGTACCCGCCATCTTCTCACTTCGAGGTATGAAATTACTAGTCTTTAATGCTAAAAACGCATCATGCAACAATCATCGAGATTGTCATTAATGAGAGAAAGGATCGATGATATCTCCCATTCACATGCATTGGACCAATATTTTTAGAGGTTTATATTATCCCTTCAAACTCTTCATTTTAAACATTGTCTATAGAAAATGAACATTCTCGTAAACTTATTGAAGCATCTCGACAACAATTATGTGGAGATATAGTGAATATATTCAGACGTGAGGACCAAAAATTCCAGTGGTGCATGGCATACTCTTACTATTCATCCCATTCCACTCAGAATGAAGTGATTTGGACATCTGGAATCACTCGTGTAGGTTGTGTCCTTGAGTTTTTTGACTGTAAGGAGGTGGTCTCTTGGTGCGCTGAAAAATATATTTCAAGCCAAAGAAATATTGCACTGCACGACGATTCTCCGTTTTCTTTGTGACCTCATGTCTTTTGCAAGATGTTAAGATTTTCAGAGCCAACATTGACCTTCAGAAGAAAAGACTACAAGTAGTTCCTAGAAAAATATGACAATGGGTTGGACCTCTTACTTGAGTTCCTTGAAGACCCAACAACAGTTCCTGAAGATATCACAAAGTTGTAGGTTAGTTCCTTTAGAAATTCATTCTGGTAAATTTCTTGGTTGTTTACAAGAATAACGAGACAGGAATCCATTTTTGTATTTCACAGTCAAGGAACAATCCATTTTTTATGGGGGGGAGCTAATTTCCATTGAAATATGTTCCCAATTTTCATGATTCAAAGAAGAGAATAAATTTTATGTCATCCTACTTGATTTTCACGATATCACATTTTTGTCTATTTCCAAAACTATCTATGTCCAAGAACATAAACTATGAATTTGGCCCAGTAACATTCTGGTACCAAATCTTGTGGAGGCACAAGGCCTCCCATTCTTTTTATGAGGTTTTTAATGACTTTGTCTTGGTTTTCAAAGATTTATTGGTAGGAAAGGATGCTCCCCAGATGTCTGGCTAGGCAACCAAGTTTTTGGATAGGAAGGGGACACTTGAAAAAAAGAAAAATTACTATGTAATAATGATATTTGGCTCCAAGGAAAATCTTGCTCTCCTTCCATGTCACATCACGGACAAGATGTTTGTTATATAAATAACAAGGAAATACAACTACTGACTGCATTTTTTACATGTCAAGAGAAGAAAACAATTCATTCTTCTTCCCTCAAAAGTTGAGGACTTCGTTTTCAGAAACGTCAATTTTTTTTATGAATTCATAGGCCATTTCAAGAACTTGAACCTAAATTATGATGAAAGGCTAAGAGGGTTCGACCCTAATGGGATTTTTCGAGAACATTTACTAGAAGTTGGATTTAACACCTCTTTTATCCATAGACACCTGACCGAAGATAGAGACAGTGACGACAACACTCATGCTCGTAACGATGGATATGTAGAGACATTGCAAAGCGCAATTGAATTGTACAAACAACAGGGAAAAGGATTTGGTGAGAAGAGTGTCCAGTCCCTAGCCAACACTCCCAAGAGCATGACATCATGGAGCATCGCTTCAATGACCCACCCCAATAAGAAAGAAACCCATAAATGTTCAAATGGAGGAGGATATAAGAACCCTCTTCACGAAAAATTTATAGTTCTCACAAGATTATCGTGATGAAGAAGAGAAGAAACATTGTAGGGCAAGCGGAAGAGCCCAAAACTGAAAGTGAGAACATGCAAGTTGAAACTGCTATGGATGTCATATTTCACAAAGTTGATCTTCCCGCAGACGTGATACACCATAGTTCAACAATGGAAATAGCTGAGACTGACATTTTTGATGAAGATGAATCCTTCGTATTCCAGAGCATTGTTTTTTACAACCAATCTAAAAAATTAATTATTGAAAAGAGAGATGTAACAATGAGGAAGGGAAATATCATTCAAAGATTGATCTTAGGAATTGCATCCATCCCAAATCTCCTGATTTCACCACGCAATCGCAAATACTCCCGATAATTCCATTGGATGAATTGAAGCGAAGAATGCCAGATTGAACGGTCAAATCAAGGAATTGGAGGAGACTTTGATTCTTGCCATACTGTTTTCCAATCCTTTAGTAAAAACCATGCATTCCACCCCTACAACCAAGTTAAAAGTATCTTCCAGCCTCATCACATTCTGTAAAGGATATGTAGAGAAGAATATCAAGAAAATAATGGAGCTAATTACTTAAGCCTGGGAAACATCACAAAATATAGCTTTTTTTCGAACGAGGGAAAATGATTTGCATGAACATTTGCAGGCAAATTTAAAAAATGAAGAACATTTCTATCTACAGAAAATGATCCCTTTTGGAAACCATGTCATCAACATCTCATATCTAAAAGGAATACAAGAGGATCTCCCCTCCCCAAACCAAATCAAACAATTAAAATCATGCTAGAAAGAGAAAGTTAAGAACCTACATTTCATTGTCGAATCATGTGAACAAGCCATATAAGAGAAAGAAGAATTATTCAGAAACCTGACCCAAATAGAATTATTCGGAAGTACCAATGAGTTTCAATACCCAAACTTAATCCTCAACTCCTTGTCCTTAACCAAGCAAGTCTTTGATGAAAAAGTTGATATTTTAAAGGGGTTGTCTTTAGAAAATTTTTATGGCATCCTTGAATATGGTCAAGATGACATCGAGAACTAGCTAGTGGACTATTTGACACACAATGAATAAATTGAACAGGATCTGCATAGTATTTCTATCGATCTAAGGAAATTAGAAAATGATATTTTCAACATAGAAATCCGGGATGAAATCAATGTGGCCCCCATGAGAAGATACATTGAAGAAAAGATCCAAAGGAGAATGGACAAGCTCATTGAAGAAGGGAAACAACTGGTTGGCATGATTATAGTGGCCTTCAACGAGAGAAACAAAAGGGCATCAGCTTCATAATAAGTCTATACTGATCACATCTTTCTTTGTTTATCAATCCAATTATTCTACCTCTTTAAATAGAAATCTCTAACCAAAGACTCATAACTTCCAATTTCTTGTTTTCAGGTCTTCCTCTCTACCGTCGTGCACTTCTTATTTCTATAGTCCTATTTATTGTACTTATTTCTTTTATGGTCTGTAGGAGCCCCAATCCCAGTCTATATGACAAATGCATTTAAATTTCCAGAAATATGTAGCATATTCCATAAATATGTAACATATTCCATAAACATGTAACATACATTATTAATTTTTGATAAATTTCAAAAAAACTAATTCGGGAACAATTTCGACGGTGCCTTGTTTACTGATTTTGAAATGTTAAATTTTTTTTCTTCAATTATGCTGGATGTCAGGAAATTGTGTTTATTATATTTGAATGTTTAATGTGTCTAATTCCTGGTCCTTTTTTCTAGGAACCTTTATTTCAAAAAAAAAAAAATTGCTACTATCCTTTTTTATTGCTTCAGGTCATTACGACATAAATTTTCTAAGTTCCATATTTGAACTATACATGCCCCAAGAAAAAACTTAAACAAGAGTATCATATCTATAAAAAATGCATTACGATCGACATTCGTGTTCGCATATTAACCCCATATTAATATAATATTATGATTAACTAATTCGATAGGTTCTTAGAGGGTCATCTACCAGCCCAATGTATTATGTCTGGCATGTGACACATTGGCGCGAGTCATCTTCTACATGGATACCACATGTACTTCAATTTTCTTCCCACATGTCTCTGATACTTTGAGATCTTTCCATAGTAGTGCATTTATTCCCATTTCAACCTGGCAAGGAATACACTACCATGCAACACTTGTTTAAATAGATATATGACTTCGAGACATTGACGTACGGGGAGGCTACATCAATAATTTCTACTAATCACCCACTTTACTATTAGAGAAATTCATGAAATGTCAATAACTATACCAGCGGTTTAAATCCAAATCTAAATGCTTCTAACTTTAATTGTTAAATTATGAAGTTTGAAAGACATATCGGTGCAATATAATGTTCCATTTCGATGGAGTATGTATGCTACTATAAGTTGTCTTTTGATTCCAGAATATGCATTAAATTTTTTGAATTGGATTCACCCTTCTATTATTCTTTATTCTTTGAAGTTTTAAGAGAATAATCATTTTTACTTTTAATTAAAACTATAAAATTCACAAAATACCCAAATATTCTAATCTTACTTTTCAATAAATAGATTCATGTTTTCATAGATGATTAAGAAAAATAAATTGTCAATACATATTGTATACATGGTGTCAGAAATAATCGAATGAACCAAATGCATTGATCCAAGTGAATCTCAGTGGCCATCCACCTCTTCCACTAAATCAAAACTTCAAGCATATGGTTTTGATAAAGAATGATATTCACCCTTTTGATGGGGAATGTAATGTAATGTCATCTTCATTTGTTACTTACAGACATCATGTAATGATTTCCTAGTGGTCTTGTGTACATTCCTAAAACATAGCATTAATGCAATGTATCCCATTGGAACTTTGCAGTTAAGTGCACTTAGGCTAGAGTAGTATTTAGATGGGTTACTACTCAAGAAGTCCTAGTGTTTTACATGCCTACGTCATTTTATAAACATATACCAATTTATCCCACATGCATCATGAGAATTGTTCTCCTCTCACTCGCTCATATATAATTAAGGTGAAGGATGTCCTTTAAGCACACAATGGAGTGTGATGTAAATCTGGTTGCGAATGAAGTGTAGCCAACATCTCTTTATTTTCAGAGATAAGCTACCTCATTCTACCATTTTTTGTTCTATAATGTGTTTCTCTCTTATTCATTAATAGAAGTTGGGTTTCACTATATTTATGTGTTTCTTGCAATATCTTTGTTTATTTCCTTGTTATATCTTTATTATATTTATATATTCATTTCGTTCTCAAAATATTTCATATCAGTGGTATCAGAGCGGTCTTCTCCTTTTCATTTCGAAGAACAAGTCCCCGACAAGGTCAGGGTATAGAGATTTAGATTCCAATCTAGTTTTGCTTGAGGACAATTTATCTTTTCAGCCCAAGAAACCTCCCATGGTGGAAGAAAAGAGAGATGATGGAGCAATAGATCCTTTCAATATGTTCCTTGAGGAATCCCTCATGCGACAGTGGAACGAGATGATGGACAACTTCGCTCAGATCCTTCAGAGACTACCGATGGCGGTGTCAAAGGCATCTTCAAAATGAAGTCATTTCAGTGATGCAACACCCTTCAAGGTACAAGTCAATTTTGATATCCCCTTATTTAAAGGCTAGATAGATGCATATGCTCTAGAAAAATAGTTCAATCTACTAGAAGGTTATTACTTTGTCCAAAAATTTTCTGATAGTGAAAATATCACCTCCGCGCTACTTAAATCCCTTCCCCATGTCAAATTTTGGTGGGAATATTAATGGAAGAGGTACAATGCGAGTGAATCTAAACCATTTGTAAGAGAACCCACATGGGTGGCCTTTGTCTATTCCATAAAGGAGTTATACCATGTTAGAAACGATGATGACCATTACATGAAATTGACGACTTTACATCCGAATAGAGACCAGATGGTGCCAGAGTACACTAACATCTTTCATACCTAGAACTCAAATTTGGATATCAAAGACTATGAAAAACACTTGGTCTTGAAGTACTGTAGTGGTTTACACAGGTACATCCAAACAAGGATGGATTTTTTGGACATCTCCTCACTGGGAGTTTCTTATCGATATGTCATCAAAATCGAGCATAAATTCAAGTAGCAGAGTAAGTGGGAGTTCATTTTTGAAAATATACCACAACATAAGCATGGAAAATTCAACCCTAACTCATATAATGAAGGACATATCAACAAGGAAGGCCAACCTCAAGAGAGCCAATCCAAGATGAAGGAAAAGAAGGGTATTAGGAAGTTTAAGAAAGACACCAAAAAGTGGTGTGAGTTCCAAAAAATCCCCTGACATAACACTGATGAATGTTGTTTGTAATAGTCATTAGTGGTCGAGCTCAAATAAAAAGAATCAGAACCTGACTCAGAATTTGATTCAGAGCACAACAAAGGGAAACAAATCATCGATACAGAACCCACTTCTACCATCATGGCCACAACAATACAACCAAAATAATTAGAGGAGTTG
The DNA here is from genome assembly GCA_009831015.1 of Picea engelmannii. Taxonomy (NCBI): domain Eukaryota; kingdom Viridiplantae; phylum Streptophyta; class Pinopsida; order Pinales; family Pinaceae; genus Picea; species Picea engelmannii. The sequence goes on along the minus strand of ML787002.1, from coordinate 779,658 downwards.
GAGGGGGCTAATGCCTCTTCCACTCGCAAATTTTGATAAAGGTGACCCCACTACATTTCATTGTTGACAACAAGAGTCAGAAGAACCTAATATTAGTTGAGGTTTTCAAGATATTGAAGCTTCCAACAATGCCACACCCCCAACCATAAACCATATGATGGTTGAGCTAGGGATGAGACATCTCTATCATCCAACAATGTCACCTATCCTATAACATTAATCCCTTCAAGGTTGAGGTAGTGTGTGATGTTGCCACACTTGAAGTTTGTAATGTTATTTTAGGACAAACATATGTGTGTGTGTGTGTGTGTGTGTGTGTGTGTGTGTGTGTGTGTGTGTGTGGAAACGTCATGTTATATATGAGTCTCAGCCCTATAGTATCATTGTTACTCTGGGAGATCATATATATAGGGTACCAAAGGTAGATCCTACTACCACCACCTCATTCGTATTGGAAAAAAATGTCGCAAAGTAATATCTCAGACCACAATGTTTTCCCTCTTCATGATCTATTCAGACGGTGAACACAAGCTCACTATGACCACTACAACCTCAGCCCAAGACATTTCTATCCAGGAGAAGCAGGTCGAAAAGATTGTATAGGATTATAAAGAGAATGATATTCTTCCATATGTTGAACATATCTCTATTGGCCACAACCATTTTTAGGTGTGCTTGGGCTTCTAACCATTATCCCCCATTGGTATAACTCTTCTTGAACATGCATTTTCACTGATAAATTCCTCCCACACTCAAACCAAGGTATATCTTGTAGCCATATCTATTGAACAGGTCCAACACCTCGAACAGGTTCATGACATCCTTCCACAAGCAAAGTAAAAGTAAGATATCTACTTCAACAAGGAAAGCATCTCACCAAGGTTCATATTCAATAAAATATTCCCCATCTCCCAAGGGAACTTGATGCAATGGGGACCATTTCTTCCTAAGGAGGGAAGGGGGGGAATTATCCAGGAGGATCTTGGTGGCCATCTACCTTTTCCATTGAATCAACATTTCAAGCCTATGGTTTTGATAAACCATGATATTCTCCCGTTTGATGGGGAATGGAATATAATTCCATATTCATTTGTTACTTATAGACAACATGTAATGATTTCCTAGTGATCTCATGTACATGCCTACAACATAGAATTAATGCAACAGATCCCATTAGAACCATGCAATTAAGCATGCTTAGGCTAGAGTATTACTGGGATGGGTGACCACCTGGGAAGTTCTAGTGTTTTACAAGCCTATGGAATTTTATAAACTTATACCAATTTATCCCACACACATCATGGGAATTGTTATCCTCTCACTCTCTCATATATAATTGAGGTGAAGGAGGCCCTTTAAGCATGCAATTGAGTGTGATGTAAATCTTCTTGCGAATGAAGTGTATCCAACATCTCTTTCTTTTCATAGATAAGCTACCCCATTCTATCAGTTTGTGTTTTACAATGTGTTTCTCTCTTATTCATTAATAGAAGTTGGGTTTCACTATATTTATGTGCTTCTTGCAATAGCTCTTTGTATTTCCTTGTTATATCTCTGCTATATTTATGTCTTCATGCCGTTCTCAAAATAATTTGGATTATACAGTGGTTGAGAATCCCACCATGAATTCCCAACTAATTTGTTTTATTTTTGTTGCTTCCCAAATGCAACACCAAAGAAGATCTCATCCTTCACTCTGATCTTGGGTAGGCCTTAAGCCATCTTATTTATGTGTAATAAATTTAACCCCTTGAAAACAAATTGCATAACACCTCTGCTACAACCAATTATAGTCTTCAATGGTTTCTTTCAATACACTTGATCTTGGTGGATGCCTTTTTATTGTAAATATTATATTCCATGTCATGGGAATCACTGCCATTAACTCTATACCATGATTCTCATCAATAAATTTATAATCTCCAATATCAAGGATAATTTATAACTTTTTTCAATAACCTAGCCTACACATAAAAGATTGTTCTTGAGATTAGAAACAAAAAAACAAATCTTGAATATTTTTTCTTTACCTTGCTTAGAGTGTACAACCAACATAATTCATTTTGTTAAAACCTTTATTGCCTTATGAGATCCAAGATTAACTTAAAATTTAACTATTTCATCAATATCTTCCAAAAATTCCTTATTGCTACTATAGGAAATAATTCCAAGTGACTAAGGTCAAGAAACTAGCAAAGAAAACAAAAAGATAAAGTACCTGACTTTCCAAATTCAATTATTATGCCAAATAAAAAATAAATATATGGAGGAAGAAACCTTTGACCAGTGGGTTAGCCCCTTTTGTTGTATTTCACAATTTGTCCATAAAAGATTTTGAATGCTCCAATCTTCTCTTGAAATCTCCACACTGGTAAAAAGAAACCTTCATCAATCCATTTAAAGCATTCAATATAAATAACCATATCATAATAAATTCATAACTAACTAATATTAACTAACATCAAGTGGTTAATTCCTCCTCAAATACTAAAATTGATAATTAGTAATCAAGTAAATTGCATCATAATTTTGTATTTTTTTTATTTGGGGGGGGGGGGTGTGTGGAGAAGAGAAGAGAGATCTCCATATATTAATATAAATGTTAAAGAATAGTCATCATAATGTACTTGATCTATTTCTGGAATCTTCATCAAGGGATTCTATATTTATCTAAACCAAACCACTTATTCACATCTACTCCACTTAAAATATTCAAGTCTCAATTCTCAACAAGATAGTCTCTCTTAGAAATAGGGGTTTTTCTAGAAGAAAATGATCATAAAAAACACAAGGAAATGCTCCAACATAAGGGTGCTAGAAAGGTAACAACATTTCCCTTCTCCAAAATTTGAAATCATTATTTTTCATTAAAATTTGGTTAAGTTTTTTGTTAGCGTAAATTAGGGTTTCATATGGGGGACAATATCATAAACCACACCCATGATAATGAAAATAAAAAATATGATATATTTCACGTGGGGGAAAAGTAAAACCTAGAATTTATTCTATCCAAAAGGGAATTAAAGGTCAATGATGACCAAATAGTACTATAAGAGATTCCCCTTGGTGTATGAGTTCAAATGAGAAGTTGATGGCTAAGATACATTCTAATAATGGAAATGAACTAGATAAATGGAAATAGGCAAAGTGCAATAAACTCAAGATCTGAAAGATACATGTGAAAAAAACCAAAGTATCAAATTACTCTCTTCCTCAAAGTGGCCATACCCATGCTCAAGTACAAAATAAGCATGTGTACTAGAACAAGTACACTATAAATCCATAAAGTATATAGAATGAAGAATCATGGCCATGAACAAATACAAAGTGGATCTATCTCTTAGTGTACATCAAGAGAACAACTAGAATTGTGTGAAAGTACGAATTGGTTCTCCAAAAAGGTACCAATTTTATGTAGATAGGTGATATTCTATCTGCAACTTAAGCAACAGAATATGAATGATATGTTACTACAAACTCAGGTATTCAATCCAATTCCTTCAAATGTACGAATCTACACCATGTGAATAAACAAGTTGATGTTGAACATGGGAAAAATTGGTTCATTGTTGATCATTAATGTATACGATTTACAAACACAAGGTAACCCACCAATGATGAAAATAGGAACCGAGTTACTTAGTACATTATAGCAAGTGTAAATACATGTGTTGGCATTGAACAACAGTAGAATCTGCCAATCAAGGGACATCAATGTATTTCCATTGTCAATAGGGAGGTAACATGCCAGGGATGACTACAGACCTCAAGGTACTAGAAGGCATCTAAATATCATTCCTAAAGAAAATGTGTGAATGTCAATAAGAACAGGTCCATTATCAAGAGGGAGTTAATCAACCCCTTATCAACCAACATGTGCAGGTATTTGGAACATGATTTAAATGTACTGAACAAAAACTAGAAAGAACGCACTACCAGGTACATATTTTGAATGCACTAGATGAAAATAGTGCATTAAGAATACCCTCTAATCAATGATCCATAATGAAAACCATTGTCAAAGGAAATGCATTCCACCAATAGGGAAAATGGAATCCATGATATCACCAATACCACTATGTGAATAAATATATTTCCATAAAACATATGGGAAACCACTCAATCAAATATCAATGATGAATCTCATCTATTAAGTGCAAGGTAGTTTAGCAATAATTAAAGTATGTCATAGAGTGCCATTGAATATAAGTATATATCATGAACAACTATGTCATAGTAGATAGGAGAAAACCCGCCAGTTAGAAGGACATAATCAATCCTTGAACACAAGCACAAGTAGAAACATTAGTTATGAAGATGAAACTAAGAACAACTTGAAAATAGGGAAGGCCAACATGAATGATCAAGAAATATAAACAATGGTTGACATGGGACGAAAACATCCCTTGAACAAAATCATCACACAATGGTGACGTGGGAAGAAAATAACACCAAAAGGGACCATTAATATAAATCAACAATGGAAGAGGCATTGAATATTATTCATAGTGATTGGAAGTGTAACCAAATAGAGGAGTGTTAAGAACTAAAAAATCATACTTCAACTCCTAAAGAAATACTAAAACCTAGATATTCATGAATGGACTCAAAATAAGTGATTTATTCAAGGGAAACATAAATTGAATTTTACCACATATATAAGAATTATAGAGATATGATTATTTTCACCCTCTCTCTTTTTTAAAATATATAAATTTTGTTTCTTTTTCATATTGGAAAATCCTAAAAAGAAATAAAATAATGCCATGATACAACCAAATAAATGAGCATCGCAAGGCATCCAACTATGTTCCAAGTGCAAGGAATAAAAAAAAATTAGGGGCTAGTTGGATTCGTCGACTATACCTTCCAGTAAATTAGCTAAGTCGACTGCATATTCAGTGAGGGAAGTCAGTTGAATAGGAAGTTAGATTCGACCGACTAGACAGTTAAAGAATCTAAATGACTAGTAATTGTATATCACTCTTATATATGTGTGATTATGTAATGGAAAGACATAAGGTGTTTTAAACATAATAAAAATGATTTGGGGTTCCTTACCTCTTGTGTATATCTATATGTCTATTTGTTCTTCTATATGATGCTATAGTGTGTATTTTTCTATGTAAGGATCTATCGGTAATGTGCTCATACTTTTCATTAGACTACAACATTGGTTATGTTTCCAGTAGTTATGAACTTGGGCATGTATAGAAAAAACGCACATATATGTTAACATGGGAGGACATATGTGAATAGTGCGAGTGTAAAATTACCAATTATACCAAAAACTACACACGAAGAAATCAACTAATTCTAGAAGAAGCTCGCACACAATTCTTTTCAGAGTCACATGAATGATTTCTGGAAGACATCCTAGAAGAAATCTACAAATACATCAACCAAACTAATTCACAGACTCACTCTCAATATTAATGAGTGGTTCAAAAAGATCATATGATACTATATTGAAGAGAAATCGATTGAAGATAGCGAGTTGGTCCAAACCATCAAAAACAAATTTTATATGGAAATTCACGATGGGTTCATTTGCATTGTGTCATCCTTACTTCACAAGTTCCTCTTAGACAAGAGATTCGGTGACATCATTGTGTGCCAACCCATTCCGAGAAATCCTCCACCAAATTCTAATTGGCAAGAGAAATAGGACGAGTGGGAACGATTTTTGGGATCTAACTGCAAAGACACCAGAGAATATTGGGATTACGTCTTGAAGAAATGAGCATCAACAAAATGATGAACATTGTCGACTGTGAATAAGTTGGGCTAACATTGTGAGCTTGAATGACCCATGAGATGATATAAATTGAAGTCAAATTCGATGTTGAAGCACACCCAAGCCAAGAATGTTAGAATTCAGGAAGAAGATAACTGAATCAAGTATGAAGTCTACAAGTCATATGTAGATTCATAAACCCTCAATAGATATACAAAATATAGAGAAATGTAAGAGACAAAAGAAGTGATAAGAGTTGTGAAATGAGAGGGACCCCTGAAATTCTCATAGAAAACCTACCCAGGAGTGATAGATCATTGGAGTAGCCCTTGGGAGTTCTCCAATGGCTCTTGGGAGGAGTGAAAGCTTTCAATTGAGTATGGAAACTAGTGGCACCCAACGAGTATTTGACCAAGTGGATATGGAGATCGACAACTCAGAATCCAAAATTCGAATTTCCCTTGAAGTCCCAACTTGCATATTGCAGACTTCCTCCACAAAGACTTCATGTGGATACACAATCACCAATGGTGTGGTGTCAAACTAAAAATGTTGGTCAGGTAAGAGATACAATGCTAATTGAAGCACAATAAAGTTGACTAGAAGATATAATCCTTCATATAAGATATCTCACAGACTCTGCCCCCCTACGGAATTTACTATTGGAATATTCAAACTCAACAGATAGTAAAAACGAATCAACATGAACTCTTAGAGGAATATTCGTCAAATATATAGATAGATATTGTCAAATAGGTGCTTCAAGTCTAAGAAATGAGCAAGTGCAGTTAGCAATTGAATACATCACGACTAAAAGTCAACAAAATATTGTCCCAGTCAAGTTGAAAAGTTAGAATTCAACTTAAGAAAGAAGTTTTACCCCTTAGTGTACCTCGACCCAAACACTTGCAATAGTTCCAACCTCTATGAAACCCAAGAAAGTAACAATGGGGCTCTACCACATCATGATTTATGAAGGTGATGAAGATCCTAAATGACATTGGTTTGTTTGTGAAAAATTATGGGATGCAACTAACATAACCAATGAAGATAAACAAATGGAATAATTTGGTGTCATGCTTTGATACAGAGATATTACCTTGTTTATGAATTACATAGACAATCAACAACACTTGAATTCAAATATAAAGAAAAATTTCCTCCCATTCTTTAAAACACAAGAGATCAATCACCTTGCAGGTCAAAAATTGAAAGAAATTGAGAATAATCCACATGAAATTGTCTATGAGTATGATAAAAGGTTCAAATAACTTTTGAGTCAAATTCCCTATGCAATCGACAAGAAACTACTTGTATAATGGTACATCTCAGTCTTGCTACAAAATATCAAAGTACCACTACGCATGTATGATATCCAAACATGTGAAGAAGTACTAAAAAAAGATCAACAAATAGAAATGGATGATGAAGGTGCTTCAACTTCATCAGTCATTGAGAAACGACTGGAAGAAAATCTTGCAGAATTGGAACAATCAATTAAAAACATGTTGATTTCTTGCAATGGACAATGGTGTACAAGTTGTTCTAGTAAAGTTCATATAAAGGACTATTTCAAATTCAACAATGCACTAGATCCCACGATCCATTGGATTTCGATTGAAACATTCTGCGATATATGAAAATGTATAATGAATCATTCTACATGGGACATCCCACACAATCTAGGAAATGTGCATCCAAAGTGGTGTCATATATGCGAATAAAACGATCACCCAAAGTAGGAATGTCATCTAAATGGGAAAAATCAAACAAAAAATATCTCAGTCTATCATACATAGATGGTTGACCAAAATGTCAACCAATGAAATAGAAATGGATACAGAGGTCAAGGCCATGGAGGCTTTCAAGGTTGAGAACGAGGAGGAAGAGGAAATTTTAGAAGAGGAAAAGGTCTTGGACGATAGTATTGCTTCATTTGTTGGAAACATGACCACATCATTCCATATTTTCTAATCAAATACATAATTTATATCAATTTTTGTAACATTTGTGGAGTGGGAGACCACTCCCTCGAAGACTGTCCAATAGTGTTAGAAAATATCATGAGTAAAATAAATGTAAATATCTTGCACACAGTGCCAAAAAAGGATATTTTGAATTCAAAGAACCTCCACATAGTAACATCTATGGGAGCTAGAAAAGAAATTTATCCAAAACCGTCAAGTCAACAGAGGGGAGGAAAAAATACATATCTTGACCTAGAACATGAGGAAAACATAAAGAGGGAAGCATTGAATTTTTTTAGAAACATCGAACAAGATAAAGAAAACAAGGGAGGACATATGGATATCTCAGACCTACCCTAGACAAATTTCCACAATTACTAAATGATAAACGGTCAGTTAGTTTCTTGATCGACCTGTTGGGAATTATAAGAGAATATAAATAATACCAAAGACCAATCAAAATTCTTTGACAACTGTCTCGAGAAAGAAAAAGAATGACTTCGATCCACATGTCGACCTAGAAATCGAAGGACATATGATTAAAATATTCATAATCGAATTTTGATCGCAATTGAACATCCTCCTTAGAGAAACATGGGTTCGACATGGGAAACCAATGCTTCATCCAACAATGAATTTTATAAATATGATGGATATATGGTTCAATTAACCAATTTCTACGCTTAAAAGTGTAATTACATTCATAATGGGAATCCCGACGAGAGTTGACTTTCATGTAATCATTATGGTCGAAGGAATTCCTACACTCGTTGCATTAGTTGGATGTCCTTAAGGCTAGAACATGAGGGAAACAATTTTCCTTGAGAGAGATAGAATCAAATTGAAAGGCAGTGGCAAAAAAATCATAATTCCCTTACACTGAAAGGAAGGAAATCCTTGGATTGAGACATGGGATGAATCTCATGAATCCCAATGACTATATCAAATAATGAATTAGAAAAAGAATAATATAGATCCCAATAGTGAAGGATAAATCTTAGTCATCTCTCCATTTTCAATAGGTTAAAACTAAGATATGGAACTATATAATTGGCAAATGGAAAACTACAAAGCACAAGCCAAAGAGTGTTGCTCAATAGAAGAGATAAAAATTAGGTGATCCAAATTGTGCTTCTTAGTACGATAAGTACCTATCATGATCGAAAGAAATCTCAATAAAATGCCAACACTAATCCTAACACACTCACAAATAAGGAAACCCATGTGGGTCAGTGAAAGGAATTATCCATTGATGCATGTCGACAAGGTTTCTAAATTAGTTGGAGAGAAAGGGAGAGTTCATAGTATAGTTGAATCCTTCATTGGCCAAGTATCCTGATGGTGGGAGACATATGCACCTCGATTGGATCAAAGAGAAAATGGAAGAAACAAAGAAAAATATCAACCCTGAGTCGACTTCGAGACAGTAAGAATTAATATTAGACAAATTAGAATTGTTGGAACAGAAAAACACAATGGAGATATAAGCACAACATTCAGTCAAAGAGATAAAAAATAGGCGATCCAAATTGTGCTTCTTAGTAAAAGTAGTACCTATCATTGTCAAAATAAAGCTTGAGAAAATGCCAACACTAATCCTCACACACTCACAGAAAAGAAAACCCCCGTGGGTCAATGAAATGAATTATCCATTGATGCATGTCGACAAGGTTTCTAAATCAGTTGGAGAGAGAGGGAGAGTTCATAGTCTAATTTAATTATTCACTAGACAAGTATCTATATGGTGGGATACACGTGCACCTCGACTAGATCAAAGATAAAATGGAAGAAACAAATAAAAATATGAACCTTGAGTCGACTTCGATACAGGAAGCATTGATATTAGACAAATTAGAGCTATTGGGACAGGTAAAGACAGTGGAGATATAAGCACAACATTCAGTCAAAGAATGAATTTTTTTCTCCAAGCACTTGTTGAAAATGGCTTCGACTATTTACCAAACAACATTCCGAGAGGTTACCACATTCAGTTGTAGAATAGTCAGGAGCACCATCAACTTACCGACAAAATTTACAATTTTTCAACCCCTTTGTGTTGAACATTCCCACTACAAGCCATTAATCAAAAACTCTAGATGTAATCATTGAAGGATTGGAGGAATCATATATACCAATAAAAACCACTCCGCTACCACCAAATGTAGGAATTCACATGTGGTATAATCCAGAGGAAACATATCAACATACTGAGGAAATTCATGAACAAGTCGACAAAATTCAATAAAAGCGATCCCACCAGTGTTCGACTCTAGCATATTTTTTTTCTCTACTTCTCTCTCTCTCTCTCTCTCTCTCTCTCTCTCTCTCTCTCTCTCTCTCTCTCTCTCTCTC